>MVAQ01000010.1:0-202189 GCA_014825775.1 Krasilnikovozyma curviuscula | reverse complement strand
CTCTTTCTCCCCCCAAACAACACCGACAGCTCTTAAGCAACCAAAAACGAAAATCTGACCACCATCTGGAGATGTATATCTGATCTGCGTCATGTCCACCAACGGTAACCCAAGTTAAATTGAACGGATCTCTTTTCCCACTTCTCTCTCTGATGATTTCTTTTCCTATCTCAACCATCCTATAACGAATAAATCTCATCCTCTCCTATAACGATCGATTCTTGTCTCGTCACGAATAATGGCTCTTGGGCTTTCCTACTTTGTCGATACCAACTGTTTAAAGATGATATCCTTTCACGGTCCATATACCAATTTTTTTTCAATTTCATTTTAATTTTCTCCATCATCGAACTAGCTAATCACTGTCGTTGTAATCAAAACACAACTTCAAGATTATTCATATCCTCGTAGATCTTACACAATCTGACTTCTTTTGCTACATATTCCTCGCGAAAGTACAAGGAGTAACTGATCTTGCTCTCGAAATTTGAAAGAGATGTCAAAACGATTGTGATATCCAAAAATGAGCTGGTTGTCGTCAACAAGATAAAGATGAAACAAAATAATTGGTGTTTTACAGTGATGAGTGTAAGGTAGCAAGTACATTATAGGTTCTGAAGGGCATGACGATTACCCCTAACACTCCTGAGCCCCTCTTCAGCTCTCTTAACAAAGTCCTTCCATTTCGCCTAGCGCGCCGAACAAGGCTACCAGATCAGGTTTCTGCAAGTCCAACTGTCTCGACTTTTCCTGTGCGATCGCCTTTCTCCTCTTTTTCTCCTCAATAACCTCCTTTGTGTCGGGAAGGATGAGCTTGATTCCCTCGGGTACGACCAGGTTGTTTGGCTGCCAGAGGAGAGCAGGAAGCATCTCGACTGCCGTTCCATCGTCGTCAGACGCTTCCCCATCGGAAAGAAGTCCCTCGTCCTCTGAAGAGCTGAGAGAATTGAACGAGGAAGAAGAAGAAGATGGTGAAAGTGGCGGTGGTCGGTTGGACGGAAATTCAAAGTAGACCGAAGGGAAGCCCGCATCGGTCACGGTGACGATAACCTTCCTCTCCTGCTGCTTGGCTGTGTATGACACTTGGGCCAGGCGACTGGAGACGAGTGGCTTAGACCACACTATGGCGTCACGCAAGACATCACCGGTCCCTCTTCCACCAGACCACGCTCTTCGACAAGCTCGATCAGCAATCTTGTCGTCGTCGATTTTATCCGCCCACATCCGCCGCGATGCCTCCTTGTCGACGCGGACGAGAAGCTTTTTGAGATGGGCGACACGGGTGGTAAGAGATGTCATCTCGGAAATTCGCTTATTGTAGGTCCCGCGCTGGGAGATGGCGAGGGATGAAGCAGGTGGGTAGGCTGGTTCATGAGGAGCTGAGGACGACGAGGGAGAGGATGGGCATAATGAGAAAGATTCATTTTCATTGAGAGTGAGGATTGGGAGAGGAGACGTCGGCGGTGATGGCGATGACGTTGATGAGGAGAGATAACACCTTCGGATCGACGAGAGGGAGCTTGCGGAAGTCAAGGAGATGTCGGACGTAGAGGAGGATGCTGATCCAGCGAATGAAGAAGCTAGTGATGATGAGGATAACTTTCTTTCAAGAGAGTGAGGGATACCTGCGTGTCGGAGAAGGTACTGGATGTCTGTGTGTGAGTGGTCGAGATTGCGCTGGGCAAGTCGGAGTTGGGACTGGATGGCCCATGTAAGGTAGTTAGCAGGCAGTCTTAAAAAAGAGAGCGAGATGGTCAGATCAATGAATCTTAATTGAGCGGATGCGAGTTGAGGAACTTACAATTCCTTCAGTGCTACCAACACATACTGTCTGTATGCATCTACCAACAAACTTCGAGCCATTTTTCGGTGTGCTCGTGCAATTGATTGAGCAGTCGTTGGAGTCGGAGGAGTTGATGACAATGGTGGAGACATGAGAGGCGCAAAGAGCGACTTCAAGAAGCTGGGTGTGGGTGACGGCCCACGCTCCGTCCTTGGGCTCCACTCCGCATCGCGTCTTGTTGACCTAGCTGAACCAGTTGGTGATGGTGCTGATGCAGCTACAACTTCTGCTAGCACATTCTGCATGGCAACCTGCGCCTCGCTCCTTAACTTGACGTAGAGTTCTTCCCCATCGACCAAGATCAAAGTCGCTTCCTCTGCTCTGGCATCGAATGTGACCTCCTGAATGATACTAGAGATCCAAGATGAAGACTCTGCGTTGAGAGGGGATGCGAACGGGATCTTCTCTCGCTGCGCTTCGTCGCGCGCAGCAACTAGAGCGGGAGGCAGAGGAAGTTGAGAGGAAGTGTATGGCTCAGTTGGTAGTGGGAGAGTGAAGAGGATAGTGGGCGGTGTAGGGATAGAGGAAGTTGGAGCTGGGATGAGTCTGAGAAGCATCGTAGCGGCGGCGGTGGGGGGTTTTCCGACCAGCGGAAGGCTTGAACGCTGAGTTCTTTCGCTGCTCCTTCACTGACTGAAAGCTGAATGAGTGTACTGTAGTGTTGCAGTGGATGCTGACTAGGGGGAAGGAAGACGCTTTGTTGAGGTCCAGAGATCGGGCGGAGGTGAGGGCACGAAGGAGCAGACTGACCTCCTATATAAACGAGTGGAAAACCTGCGTAGAGATTACGTTCGAGTCTTGTTCTTCTAATGCAACGGGAAGGGGTGATACTGTCCTGGGCCAGGGGGCGCAGAGATGGGCTCAACGAACGAACGGGAAGGGAATGGCTTTGGGGATGAAGCAAAAATGAAAGGACTGCTAGCTTATAAGAGTTGAGGGTTGGAATCCTAATGGGCCCAGCGAACCTTGGAGGGATTGATCACCCCCTAGGCCTCGGGTTGGGACCCTCCACCACAGTCTCACAGACTGGGGCGGGATGTTTGTGCAGGGCGGGAAGTCCTTTTGGGTGTTTTGCTTTCGCCACATCCGAGACCGTCCTGAGACAAGGCGAGCCTCCCTCCTCGCCCCTTCGTCACCATCGAATTTCAAGACACTGGAATTCCTCCTCTGAGCAGAAATTAAGAGCTAGAGCGATTAATCGATTCTTTCATCATGGCGTCGAGCGGACGGTTTGGGCCCAATCAAAACAAAAGCCATCGTCATTAACGCACACGATCAGATCTAAGCCAACATCTCATTTCGCAAGTCTTAAACCCTTGATTTAGGACTTTTGGTTTCACCAGATGGTTTTCTATCTTTAGTCCACCATCGGAAAGCTAAACGGGCGTCGATTTGCAAGAAAGGAGCAATGAGAGGCGCTTTCCAATGGGCTGCATGCAGATTCTGGCGAGGTGGAACGCCAGAGGATGGCTAAACATGCCACTCAAAGATGTTCCTGCTATTATTCAGAAGGAAGTATCTGGATAGCCAGTGTGAGGTGGTTAGAGCAGCCGGGAAACCTTGCTGGAATGGAACTCTTCCTTTCACTTTTAGGCTGCGCACTCTCTCAAGCCTTCATTAAAAAATTCTGCAGAGTTCTTCTGTACTGAGACTTCTTTATAGAAAGCTGGAAAATCCCTCATCGAATCAGATGAGCGCTACGTCTCGCCGACTGCAGATGCCAGCAAGTAGAAGTGAAATCCAAACAAACCGGACTCACGAATGCGACGACCGATATTTGAAACGATATTTTCGTAAAAAAATAGATAAACACCCAACCTTAGCTGGACTAAGACGTAAAGAATTCTCAATAAGAAGGCAGTCATGTTTCTAGCATAACCTGGACGGAAGAACTGAGGTTGACCATTCTAATCTTGTCACAGTCGCGCTGTTCAATCTAACGCCAGATCCCAGAGGTTTCCAGTCACCTGGGAGTCAAAATTACTTGATACAGAGAATCCAGAGGTCCTTCGTTTCTGTACTGACATAAGTTTGATTTCTTTCCCTTTTAACCACAATTGATGGAAAACTCTTTTCTTTTGTTTTCATTTCCTGTGAGCGCATAAATTGACATTTTTTCTCGCAGAGAGGTTTGAACCCTTAACAATCTTTAAGCAGTAAGTCCCTATCACATTATTCGATGCTTTCTATTATCAGTTCTTCATTGGACCTGATAGTAAAGCTCAGTCAGACATGTACAGTTTTTTTTTTGGTACTGACTCTGCCCTCATTTGATTATTTTTCTCTAGGACATAAAAGTTAGCACCTCCTCTTTTTCCACCATAGAGTCGTACTCGTTCCCGTCTCGCGAGAATCAAGCATCCCTCTGTCTGGTTCTCCAACGCAATTATTGAGCTGGCAGAGGGTTTATCTGGCCGTTGTTAGAGGGGAATCCCGTTTCGAAACAGTTCCTGGCCTTGTATTATTTTCGCCCCCGTTCGACTCAAAAGGTTGGATGTTCTGGCTTGGTGGACATGATATACTGGGTCATTTCGAGGAACTGGAGGGGTTCTTTTCGTAGGTTGGATCGACATACTTTCAATTCCAAAGCTGGAAATTTTTTTCCGTTTCCCTGTTTTACTTCTGTATGATTGCAATGTTTTTATACCATTCTCTGTTCTGTTTTGGTCGTCTTGCTATCCTGCCAGTGAGATTGTGATCTTCCCACCAGTGGACAATATAAAGTCAATTTCTCAATCACTCGTCTGAAGTATAACGCTCTCGTCCTCGTAATCATCAGTCTCAAGTTTTGAATATCAAAATCACAGCAACTATTTAATAGAGCACGGACTCTCTGTACTTTAGCTTCAGGTATGACAGTGTGGTAGAACTGTCCCGTATAGCGCTGGTTTTGAGCACTTGCTTTCTAACTGGGCGCGATGTGATTTCTTCATCGCCCCACTCTGACCGTACCTGCAGTCCCTCGCCGTCAGTTTCACTCCCTCCTTATGAAACTGTTTTGAGATCCTTAGGTCTTTTCGGTTGCCCCTGCTCAAAAGTTTGTTGGAGTCGCTTTTAGAAAAGAACCCACATTTGATTTCGAGTCTTACAATGGGCAGATGCAACTTTGACATATTAAATGGAACCAGACACATTCAATATGGATGACTATGGATCGTTAATCGACAGTAAACCCTTGATTCGAAAATCCCTCGAGCTGCATACAATTTGATTGTGAGAGGCGCAGCTTGTTAAATGTCTGTCTCATCACACCACTGAGTCCAGCTCTCCGCCAACTTGTTACCAAGCACAAACATCTCTCTATCCTCAACGCTCATTGCGCTCATCTGATTTTCGAGTGTGAAGTCCTCTGGTGGGAAATACGTCGACGCGTCAATGGGACACACGACTCCGTTTTCGGGCAACTCGTCGTACAAGAAGTAAGCTCTTGTGGCTTTGATTCTGCACACTGATGATGAACCGAGAGAACAATCTGAAAAGTGCGAAGAAAAAAATAACTCAGATTTCCTGTTTCTTCACAATCGCAGCGCTAGCGCCGGTGTTCATAACGAAAAATAGTAGGAAAAGCACGCACGACCTGGCGAGTCCTGAATAAGAAGTCTCGAGGAATTTCCCATTGATTTGTTGATGAGTCTTCCCGAAAGTAAAGGAGTTCTAAAGAAAAAATTAGTTTGGAAGAAGCATTAGAGTCGGGAACCTAGAGCTTTCTAGCCAAACTCAAAATCCAAAAACGGCGGAAGACTGACATGGGATCAGCGGTGTTCGAGATGCTATTGGAAGGTGTTTGTGAATGCTTATTAGTGTCTATTCTGGGGAAGGAAAATATCGTACAGAGACTTACATCATCATTGGGTAGTCCAGAGTGTTGTTCCAAGGCTGTACAGAGAAAACGAAAGGCGCAGAGATCAACATGTGAAGTTCAATCAATACATGGATGGAACCCACTCCAGAGAAGCGTTCAGCTCTGTATCCTTGCATAGATGGCCAGAACTGGCAGCCTGAAATAGCAGATAAGGACGCGTCAGGTTAGCCTGGAACCGAAAAATACTAGCAGGTCCGCACTGACCACCATCAGGTTCAGCTATGGTTATGCTGGCTCCAAACCTAGGCGACTCTTCCTTCAACGTTTTCAATGTCAGCTCCGTCATATCTTCCGCCGTAGGCCAGATTTCCTTTGGAAGGAACGGTGAGTCCGCGCAATCTACCGCCGCTCGACTCAATTGAGATTGACCACTCGGATTGGGGTACGTTGTGTTGAGTTTGAAGTCAATGGGACCTTTCACATGGAGGTCTCTCAAAGCAGCAGGGTTGTTGTTGTACACTGCATCGGCAAAGACCTTGGCTTTCTCCTGCCACTGCTGGGGCGCGTTGGTGGAAAGATAGAACTGGGTGCGAGCGACGCCGGTGGTGACCATGCCCGGTCGTTGAGCACCTGGAGCAGCAACAGGCGCGTAGTACAGGTCATCGAGGTACTTCATTAGCCTCTCGTCGATGTCAGAGGGGGATTTGTCGCCTTCGAGAGACAGCGCACAGCGTGTGGGTCCGGACTCGTGGCAGTCCTTGAGGAACCAGCGCCAGGTATCTTCAGTCGAGTCAAGCCAACCCTGGCTAAGCCATTCATATGATGGTGAGTTGGCCCAGTCGTCTGCATTGGCTACGCCGTCAATGAGAATCTTTCCAAGTTTGTGAGCTGGCAGCATGTTGGCGAGGTAAGCGCCGACAATTGCTATAAAGCCAAATCTTCAGTAACTTCATCAGAGAAATAGCATTGAGAGCTTTTGGCTACTCACTTCCATAAGAGCCACCGAAAAAGTTAATCTTGACGTCTTCACCTTCAATGACCCTGCTCATCTCTTCAATATCCCGAATGACTGTCGTCGTTCCCATGTACTTCAACTCGTCTCCCATCGCTTCATCGCAGATAATTCCTTGAGTCTCTTGCATAGCAAGGAGCTCCCGGTGTTGGGTGATGAATCGTTGTCTGCCTTCCTCTGAGAAGGGATCGGGAGCGACGTCAAAGTCCATCTCCATGATGGAACCAGCTTTGAAGAGGGTGTAATCGAGTCCAGATGGGAAGCACTCTACTCGAGGGGTCGTCCTACCGATTCCTCTAGGATCGAAACCTACCAACAGATAAAAATCGTCAGACGAGTCCCGTCGTCAGTAGGAAAGAGTGGGGCGCTCACCGATCAGGTCGTAGTGTCCGAGCAAGATCTGACTAAATTGCTCTGAGAACCTAAAGCTGAAATCATATCCTGATCCGCCCGGTCCTCCCTGTCAGAAAAACCTCCAATCAGCAAGTTGGTCGGTTGAGGTACCAAAACAAAGCCACTGACTGGGTTCAAAAAGATCGAACCTTTCCTGTCCTTCTTGGGGACAGTGGCTGATAGCTTGGACATAGCGATGGTAGCGACTCCAGCTGAAGGGTCGTCATAATCCTTGGGTACACTGTCGTCGGACGGTAGCGCATGGTCAGAGCTGAGAAATGAACAATCATAAAACAAGGATTACTCACTCGAGGTAGCCACAGACGAACCCAGGATGACCTTCACATGGTTTCCAGTTCACAGGATCCTTGTGCCTTAGGTCTTCGAGACCCAAACCTGCGATGACGGCTCCTCCAATCTGCTGCTTGAAGAAGGCGACCGCAAACAGAGCTCCTATCACCCAATTTTTGGCTGAGGTTCTGCTGCTACGAGGCTTCTGTGGAGCCTCACAGACGGGGAGTAGGGACTTCTGCTGCTTTTCTGACATTTTCGAGGGAGAGGCAGCTGAGGACTGACCAGCGACAGGAGTGGGACGAACCCGTTGAAGTGTGCACGCATGGTCGCCTTGCGTGAGAAGTATTTTGGGATTTTCGTTCGGAACGGAGACTGCGATATGTATTAGAAGGGTTTAAAGACTTTCTTATATAAGGAGAAAGCAGGAGGGGAACATGTGATGGCCTGTGGAGGTTTTAATGGGCTTGTCTCTGCAGAGCGTGGTTCGCCTCGCCCCACATCTATCGGCATCTGATCATCGCTGAAAATACAGAGAATTAATACAAAGTATGAGTCCTCCATTATCTCAATCTATCTGGGAATGAGTTGGTACTGACATACTAGGGGTCCTCCTTCCTGCTCAGGTGGCCGGCTTATTCGACCTTCTGCTGAACCTTCGAATCCTCGTAGCTTTCCTTTTCCTCTCTGTCCCAGTCATGGCTCTTTCAGGTCAACAAGATGTGTTTCTTACTTTCGGAGATTCTTTGACGCAGACTTGGGAGGGTGAGTGACACTACACTACACTGGTTAGTTGAAACAGATATTCGGTAGCTGAGTTTGAGTGTTTCTAGCTGGATCATTGAACCAGAGACTGGCGTATGCTGTGAGTAATCAGTTTCTCCCATTTGAAGTGTGGGCTGGCCGGCTTATGGGTGGTCTGTGCAGTACTGTCGTTCGCTGGATATAATCAACCGAGGATACGGCGGGTACTGCACGAGATGGGCTCTGCCAATTTTCGAACAGATTCTTCCTAAAGTAGAGGATCAGGAGAAGGTTCCAAAGATCAGGGTGATGACAATTTGGTGAGAAACAACTGTAAATTAGTCTAGTCCTGGCTACCACTGCTCACTCTTTCTGCCAACAACAGGTGGGGAGCAAACGATTCCTGCTTGAAACCTAGTCCCCAACATGTAAGCTCTTTTCAAATCTATCAAATATGACGGTCTTATGAGGTTTTCTGCTAAGTTTGACGATCACTCTTCCTAAGGTCCCTCTCGATGAATTCGTCTCGAACCTCCAAAAGATGGTCGACATGCTTCACTCACCAACGTCACCGTACTACTCACCACATACGAAGATATTCTTCATCACACCTCCACCAATTTCCGAGTCTGGTCGCGCAGCCTCCCTCAACGATCGAACCCAAGTCGACGGCATCAAACGAGAACTCGACAGATCCCATCTCAACACCAAAGCCTACGCCGAAGCCGTCGTCAAAGTCGCCAAAGACAATGGCTTACCATATGTGGACCTCTGGAACCTCATCATGGACGCTGTTGGAGGCAAAGAGGACGGACTCGAAGTGCTGTTCAGGGACGGCTTGCACCTCAACGCCGACGGCTATGAGATCCTCTTTGACGAACTGATAAGCGTCATCAACAAGAGCTGCCCAGATCTTGACTATACGGTCCAAAAGCCTACATTCCCACTGTGAGTGTGTTGGGCACGGGCATATGGGTCCGCGGCGGCGATTCGTTCCTGTCACTGATGATGTGTGGGGGGGCGCTTTTTTTTTTTTGTAAATGCTGCAGATGGAATGAAATCGACTTTAAGAATCCCGCTTAGTCGGTTGTAGCTCATAAAAGGGATGAGCTTTGAAGGGGGAAAAATGAAGGCTGGCTGGCCCGAGTGAACGGAAGGGCCGCGAAGCGTGAGCGAGCTTCTTGATCATGCGAAGAGGCGTCCAGGTTATTTTGGTCATTTTGCTGTCCGAGAACAGGACAGAGGTAGCAGGGGTTATAGTAGCTCTGATATACATCTGCTGGGCTCGAGAGTAGGGTCGATTTGAGGTCGGGGGTGCCGCCAGCGCAGAGGGTCATGCGAATGACGCACCGATTCCCTGCGAAGAAGGCTGCTCGCCGCAAAGCTCTTCATTAGTCAAAATGGATTCCGCCCTGAACTAGCAGACCCCACCAACAGTGACCTGATCCCGAACCCCAGCCCCATCCAAGCAGCTCTCAGCACAACGTTAAAAAGCACCTTACCCTCTTGCCAAGCTCAGAAATATCTCATCACCATCGGGTCGTACCCTGTTCGAAACCGTTGCGCCCCTGGTTTTTTTCGCCCAGACGACACGCAAGGCTTTCAGCTCTCCGTCTCGAGAGTGGGGACGACCTGATCAGTCAGGATGATGATCGTATCACCCCCTTACAGGCTCTCAGCTACTCTGGAGGTTCGTCTTGCCCTGTCCACTCTGTCCACCGACACGTCGAGCAGTCTGACAGCCTTTCCACCTTTTTTTCCTCCCTTTTTTGATGTAATTTCTCCTCTTATCCCGACATCTTGGATACATTCACATGCTCTGGATATCTCTCATGCTGCTGCTGGTGTTTCTCTTGGTCTTGGGATGGGAAACCTTACCTTGCCTCTGCTCGCGACGACAAAACGAACGAAACAAAGCTTCACGAGAGCGACATCAAGGCCGTTCACGCAGCCTCGAATGACTTGCTCATCACTGCCTCAAGAGACACGATGGTTGGTGTTTGGGAACGGGGCAGGGAAGGTATGGACATCCTAGGCGCTGGTGTCATGAGTCCTGGGGGTACTGAAGCCATCAGAGAGGAGAACCGAGAGGTATGTCCCTTCACTTTTGTCTACCCACATCGCCTGTCGTCGTCGCCGCTCTCATAGAGATTCCTTCCACACGAAGATCTCTCGTTGCGTTGTCACGCGATATCGACCCGTCACTGACGCTTTTGTTTCTCGCCCTCTTTTCGGCTATGCTTCATAATGCATGATCTCCTCGTTAATTAAAATTACATCAAGTTCGCCCTCGCCCATCTTCTCCTCGGTCACCACACCTATGTCAACTCTGTGTCATATATCCCACCGTCAGAGGAATACCCACATGGTCGTGTCCTGTCGGGAAACCTGTACGGCGAGGTGTTGGTCCATGAGCTTGGTCCAGCGAAGGTCCCGGAACAAGGTGTTGGAAGGGAGCCAGAGCGGAGGTTACAGGGTGAGTGGACAACGCAAGTATTGCTCTTCAAGTTCTTCGTTTGCTGACAGCGACTTGTCTTCGTAGCCCATGCTCAAAATGTGACTTCGATGTGCTTCTCATCTGCTCCGTCGCCGCCACCTCCGCCTCCCTTGGCGCATCAGACAACGGCCTCACCTGCATCATCAGGAGAATCAATCAGTTCGAATACTTTGTCTACCAAATCATCATCATCCTCGGCTGCGCGAGTAAAGCCACCTCTGATTCGCACTCAAAACCTTAGTGCAGCTTCAGCAACACAAGCATCACCTTCGTCAATCCACTCACATTCAGAATCACAGTCGATCGCTCAGCGTCGCAAGTCCACAGATTCCTTCCATTCTCATATATCTCGAGCCTCTTCAAGACCGAACAGCTCCTCAAGTTTCATCATCCCACCACCGTCCCCACCCAAAAATCGCAACGTCGTCATGACTACCTCCTGGGACTGTACAGCCAAAGTCTGGGATACAGATACTTGGGAACAGTTGTGTGAACTAGAAGGGCACAAGGAGGCCGTTTGGACGAGTGTTGTCATCGAAGACGCTCCAGCGTTCATTCCACCTTCGACGGTCGCCTTTGGACCGGGTAAATCGAACGGAATGGTCGGTCGAGGAAGAAGATACCTCACTGGCTCTGCTGATAAAGTTATTTCCCTCTGGAGCGAAGATGGAACACGACTTGTCAACTTCAAAGGCTCAACCGACTGCGTTCGAGGAATCGTCCTCTTGCCGCACTCTCCCCAGAGCTCCTCCTCGAGCTGGGGCTGGTCTTCATCGTTACCAGAAGCATCTGCCTTTTCGTCCTCATTCCGAACACATAATGGCCACAGCACTGAATACGAAGAAACCCAACGAGAGAACACCAACAGGCTGTTCGCATCTTGCTCCAACGACGGAAACGTCCATATCTGGAATTTCATGGGCGAGATGATTTCAATCCTGAAGGGACACTCCAGCTTTGTGTACTCTTTGTGTCTGATCAAGAGGAAAGGCGGTGGTGGTGGGATCGAAGACTCAGAGGAAGGCGGAGACGCACAGGAAGATGGGTTTGATTTGGCGAGTTGCGGTGAAGATCACTCTGTCCGGATATGGAGAGGTGCGCTGAACTTATTCAGTTTCTATTTCTGTTTTATTTTGGAAGCTCCTGACGCGTTCTCTCATCCATTTCTCTATTTTTCAAGATGGTAATCTCGTTCAGACTCTGCTGCTACCAACTATCTCGGTGTGGTGTGTAGCTGCCCTGCCAAATGGAGACATTGTCACTGGATCGTCAGATTGCTTTGGTAGAATCTTCACTAGGGACAGGAGACGCTTCGCAGATACTGATAATCTCAAGGTGAGCGACTCCCAGAAAGTGATGAAATCTGTTCCCCGTACCTGACCATTGATTTTTTTTTTCCCTATAGGCATATGAGGAAACGGTTGCAGAAGTCATGAAGTCTCCTTTCAGCCGACCGACAGCGACCACAGACAACGTTGCTCTGCGCCCGACATATTTCAGCCGTCGAGTCCCATCGTTCCGAATCAGCGTCGATGTGGCAGATGATGCTCCTCCAATCGAACTCGTGTTCGATCCATCCAAGGATGACATTGATTCTGTTTCTCAGAAGTTTGTGGAAGTTAACAACCTTCCTATTGGTTACGTCGAACGAATTGGTGGCTTTTTAAAGGAACAGATGAGGCTCCGTGATGGTGGTGGAACTACTCCTGGGGTTGAGATCTTGTTCCATGGAGAAGGCAGTACGTCCTTTGCGTCCTTTCTGTTCATATGTGTCGCAATTTACTTACGCTTCACGGCTTTGTTCAGTTCTCGATGGCGTCAACGTGGTAGAGCGAGCAACCTTCCCACGCCAGCAGAACTCTCTCCTCGGTAGTGAATTTGTACAAGACCCCGAAAATCTCTCCTTCAACCCAGGGGACGAAGATGAAGATTTCTCGGATGAGAAATCCATTCGCTCAGTCCAAGCCTCCATTCGATCAGGTCGGAGCATCATTCCTAGCCCTCTTCAGCTATTACAACAAGCCGAGATGCAGAAGCTTCAGGAAAACCTCGACGAATCTGGTACTGCTTCGCCTGTTCCGAGGAGCTTGGAAGGAATTGCGAAGAGGATACGAGACGGTAAAAGTGAGTCAATCTACAATTGCGAATGATCTTTTCCCAGGTACTGATATATCATCAACGTAGTTCGTAACATTGTGATTATGGCTGGAGCAGGTATCTCCACTTCTGCTGGTATTCCAGATTTTAGAACCAAGGGTACTGGTCTCTACGACAACCTTCAAAAATACAACCTACCCAACCCGCAGGCGATCTTTGAAGTAAGTTTTGTGTACCGTTTGCTTTTTCTGCTCAATCTACTGGCTAAAATACCTTTGAATTATCATAATTCAGATCAACTTCTTCAAAGAAAACCCCAAACCATTCTACGAACTTGCCAAAGCTCTTTATCCTGGCAAATTCTTCCCAACAACCGCTCATTACTGTAAGCACTTCCTTCATTTTCTGGTTCAAAATATCGCTCGAGTACTGAATCGTTTTTATTTTTTTAGTCTTCCGTCTTCTGGAAAAGCGGGGCCTCCTTCGTCGACTGTTTACTCAAAACATTGATTGCTTAGAGAGGTAAGGAACACCATTGTCTCTTCATCACGAGCAAGGAACTGATTTTCCTTTTTCCCTCGCACTAGAATCTCCGGTGTCTCACCAGAAAAGTTGGTTGAAGCACACGGCTCGTTCGCCGCCAGTCGTTGTATCATCTGTAAAGCTGCTGTCGATCCAGACGTCATCAAGTCCAAGATCATGAATGGAACCATACCCTACTGTGAAGAAAAGCACTGCCAGACTAATAAAAAGGCTTTAGTAAAACCTGACATCGTCTTCTTTGGAGAAGGCCTACCGGAGAAGTTCTTTGAGTGCATGCCGGTGAGTGGACTAGAACTATATGTGTACCGTGAAAAAGAGTCTAATCTTCCATATTTCTCGTCGCAGGATCTCGCTCTAGCCGATCTCCTCATCGTCTTGGGAACCAGTCTCAAAGTCCAGCCATTTGCCTCTCTCATCGATCGAGTCCCCAGCTCCACTCCCCGACTTCTTATTAACAGAGAGGAGGTTGGATCATCATCTGGCAGCGTGTTCCAAGACGGATTCCACTTCCACGATCCGAACGGTCGAGACGTCCTGTGTCTCGGAGATTCAGACTCAGGAGTTCGAGATCTCTGTCGATTGATTGGTGCCGACTGGGAAGAAGAATTGGAGGCGTTGGCTAAAGCCGGCAGGGCTGAGCTGGAAGAAGAATGGGGAAAAGAAGCTCCGACAACAAACCAGCAACAAGAAGAGGAATACCACAAGACGCTCGTCAACCTCGCCAAGACCAAGATCTGACAATCAGTTGGGAGGCTCAAGGAGCGTAGTAAATCAGCATCGTCTTCAAGGAAATCGTCCTTCTCTACCATCGGGTCTGCATCGTCAAGCCGCCGATAGTTACAAAATACCCCAACATATATCCCCTCTTCCCCAATCTAGACGGCTGTTCTTCTTCTTCTTCCCGACATCATATATGCCCTTGCTCTGCTTATGTGCTTCATCTGAACCCTCTTGTATAGATCTTAATCATCTTGTATTGATCTTCATCATGATGTGTTCCCTACTTATTCCTTGTGTTGGTGTCTTGCATCTTCTGACTTTTCCAAGTATGAATGCCCACTCTGAGCCTCCCCCCAGATCCCAGCGTCATTGAAAGATTACGTTTCGTCGCATTGTCTTCCCACAGGCGCTGCGCAACAAATCTCATACATCACAAAACATCACGAACAGATACTAGCTCCTAAGATCAAATCTTTTAAGACAACTCTGCCGGCCCTTCGCTACTTCGAGGTGTCACGCTTTACGTTTCAAAAGTGGCGACAGTTGCACAGCGCTTGGAAGTCGTTCTGAACAGTCAACTCACGTGGGAAGTCTCGCAGGCCCGGTGAGCTCTCTTTTTCAGCTGCTGTCCCTTCGTCTAGTTCAAGTATTATTGACACGAAATGTACGCGTTTTTGTGGTACTTGCCCCTGACTTTTCCATCGACCATGGACAAGAGATGGATTCCTGGAAGCCATTAGTGCCAGACAACCACTCGAGCAATGGCCATGCTCTCTCGAAACATTCAACATACAAGCCAGCTTACTCGACCAGTGGAAGGTGGATTGGTCGACTGCCAGAGTCCTTGCACCTTATTATCTTGTCCTTTCTCCCAGTTCCCGATTTACCTCAGGTCGCCAGGTGCAACAAGGCGTTTGGGGTCCTAGTGAAGGATGACAAGGGATGGGAGAGGCGGTGGCTGGATCTGGGAATACCAAAGGAGGAGTGGCCTGGTCACGAAGCTGAGAAGGAATCAGCCACTAGCAGATCAGCGAGGACAAACTCTATAGGGAAAGAGGACTCAGCAGCAATGTCGCCAGCCTCAACAGCTGTACGACCATCTATTGAGTTATCACCTGGTGTAATAAAAAGTCCAGTAAAAGTTGGTTTTCGAGAGGTTGGAGCACCCGCGATATCACCCTCGAACAGGTCCCGAGGCTTCTCTATCAATGACGACTTTGGTGATTTCTCCTCAATATCGCTATCAAAGCCAGTAGATCAAGATGACTTTGGTGACTTTGTCGACGTGCCTGTGGGGAGCGATGGGAAGCCGATACCAGCTGGGGAGAAGAGCTTGATGGATTTTGGTGACGAGGAGGACCTGCCGCTGCCTAAGAGGTTTGAAGAACTGTCCCATCAACACAACAAACACAACAAAATAGCAGTCAGAACCAATGGCTTCTTTGCAATACCAACATCATCCCTTCCGCAAAGAGGTGGCATCCCCAACTCATCGAGTCTACCGAAAATTAACACGACCCAGCCGTACTTGACAATGTACAAGACCCATCATCTTGCTATGCTACCACTCACCACCAACCTACGATCATCTCCTACTCCGACGCAAACGCTCGCACTTCTCTTCCCCTCGATATCAGCACCCTCCCTGCCCTCTCAATCGAAAACACTCATCTCCCTCCTCAACTTCCTCTCACCTGTAATTCAGCCTCTTCTTGATTGGGCATTTCTTCGACAGACCCTACTGGCGGCAGCGGATCGATTCGACGGCATGTGCCTTAGTGGGTTTGAGCAGAATGACAATCGCGGCAACCAAGAGCAGATGAAGCTTTTTGCTGAATGCGGCTGGTCCGTCTGGTGGAGTATAGCCAAAAGTAATACTGTCATCAAGAATGGTAAAACGATCAAACGACGCAGTCCGAACGAGTGGGAGGTCGGAAGAGTGTGGATCGAGAGAAGGGAGATCTTCTACGAAGGTTCTTCGGTGTATGACCCAAATAGAAATATCATCACCAACCCCGGCCATTTGCCTCAGCTCAACTTCGAGCCAATGGACAAGTTCCTCACACATGCGTTGGATGCAATTACCACGTCCGGCAAAATCGCCTTCACCGTCTTCCCCATCGAATCCGATGTGCTGCTAGAGTTCTCGGAGCGAGTATGCACGGACGTGATTGGTGAATATGTTGGGCCATTGCTGATGAGGACTAGAGAAGTTGGAGGGGACGAAATGTTCTTGAGGGCGACAGCGGCGACCTTTGCGATGGTATGGAGATTGGTTGAAGTTGTGTTGAGTATTGGCGGCGAGGCTGGTAAAGGCGGAAAACTGACGAGGACGAGGGTAGAAGATATCGTGTGAGTTTGGGTTTCACCTTCAAAACGATGGACGACATCGAATACTCTGCTGACGTTGTAATTTCCACCATACAGCTTCAGGATGTTTGAATCGAACATGGACGAATATCTGGATGAAGAGATGGACTGGGTAAAGAACACTATGAGCGGCCTCTGTAAAGACTGGAACATCAGAGTAGGTGATCCTGAACAAGCTTGATGACCTTTCTGGACAAATCTCTGACCTCAAACTTGACTCGCAGATGAACTCGACTGCCGGCGCAACTGCTAGTTCTGCCTCCACCACCTTCTTGACTTCTCAAAATCCTGCTCAGGTGAAACGAAATGTTCTTGCAAGCTTCAGAGATGCTCTTCTACTTCCAGTCACTATCATTCCAAAAACGGTCAACATGGTTGCTACCTCCGCAGGTGGTGCAATGGTCAGTGGTGTGCAAATGCTCAATCCTCAAAGATGGACTGGCGGGGCTGGAACTGTTGGTCTTCACAACAAATCGGCCGTTGCAACTACTGGAGATCAACGAAAAAGTCTCGATGATACCGCAGCAATTCCCGATGGTACTACTGAAAAGTCACCACCTCAATCCTCTCTGGTACCTCCAGCATCCCTAGTTCCCCCAGAAACTCGGCCGGCGACTCCAACTTCTAAGACATTTGAATCCCTCCAGCTTCTCATTTCACTTGACGTCGCTCTGGAACTCATTCAGGCCAACAGAGAAGCCCTCAAAAGAGTCGAAACCTTTCAAAAATACCCCGGCAAAACAGGACACCGTGTTCAAGAAACAATAGAAGAGGTTTTCATTCTCCTCTTGCAAGCAATGAGTGACCAGCATCTTGCTCCTGGATTTCAACGTGCGACAGAACAGATGAAAACATACAAACCGGCCGATCACGAAGAGACGACATCGGTTGCACCTCTTCTTCAATTTTTTGAGTTGGTCCACGTGGGAGATACTATTCAGAGTATGATGCAGGTCTACTTTGATAAAGAGATGGTTAGTCACTAGCCTCATTCGATCAAGATATTATTTGTCACTGACGAGTTCCTTGTCAGGCACCCCACATCGATCGAACGGACTTCTTGAATGGTGTGGTCAGAGAGAAGAAGCGCTTTGAGAATGTATTGGATGAAGCTGTCGCTGCTGGTCTCAATGCAGGAATTGAGGTGTTGATGAACCAGGTAGGCACCTGTCCTTTCACTCATTCAATGCTGAAATATTGACAACTAGCGTATCTGTGATGAAGGTCGAACATATTATCATCATACGAACTGGCCCTCGAGAATATTACCCTCTTGATGACTCGGTACAAGATCTTGGTCCCACAAGGGGCTGTCGCGAAGCTGTTGCTTGCCTGCAAACACATTGTGATCTGTTGAAAGGTAGCACAAGTAAAGACGTCCTCGAAGTCTTCTACCAGGAGGTCGGAATTCGGCTTCAGAGGTTTGTTTTCCTTCAATTAGTGATCGCAAATTTGAGGACTGATACGATGTGCTTTCCTTCCCTTTCAGCATTGTTCAAAAGCATCTGAAGCGCCAGATCATCTCACTCTCCGGTGGTTTCCAAATCATATCCGATCTCAACACTTATTTTGCTTTCGTTGCGTCTCTCAAACAACAGAGAATTACTGACGCCTTCTCCAACCTCAAGATGATTGGTCACGTTTACGTAGTAGAAGATGCTAAAGACCTAGCTGGTATAGTTCGAGACGTCACTCGCTATGGAGGTGCTTATCAGCCTGAGGAGTAGGTAATCTTTCACTCACTTTTTGAATAGGTTTCATGCTGACTAAAAAAGAAATCTCCCTTCATTCATAGCGTCTATGAATTCATCCAGCGACGAGCTGATTGGAAGAAAAGTAGGTCAAGGGCGAACTCTTCGTGCTGTGCAGCATACACTAACTTTTATCCTGCTTCACTTAAACAAGTTGAGAAAACAGTGGACAAGAGTATGTACTCTCTGAGTCTGAAGGAGGATTGTTGCATGTAAGCACACGTCTCAATTCTCTTTGCATCGCACTTAAACTGACTTTTCTTTCCATCGCAGAATGTAATCTGTCTAAGTTATCAACTGAGATTCATCTGATGCAATCAAATTCGTATAAAAAGCTAAAATTGGGAGCTAGGGAGATTTTACTCCTCACACATCTCCTCTGCGGATGCGATGTCGCGGTCGGAATGCTCTTGTCGTGCAGGCCATAAGTTTGAGGCCAACTGCTGAATTACACCATCCTGGACCCCTTTGAAGTATTTTGCGAGCTCCTCGTCGTTGAGTTTTCCTTCCAGTGCGTTGACAATCTGCTCTTTCAACTGCAAGATGGGAAGAGCTCCGTATTAGTTATCAGAAATGCTTATCAACAAAGACACGAACCATAAGCAGTGTCTTTCTGCGGGCCACAATCTTCGTTGTTTTGCTGGTAGCCTTCCCTAGCGTAGAGGGGAGTTGAGTCAGAGGCAACGGGAACTGATGTAGGTTAGCGCCGCGCATACCTTCCTCTTCCAATTCGCCTAGTTTCATAGCAACCTCTCTAGCTACATCCATCACATCCTTTGGAAGATGAGCATGGGAAGCTAGCTCAAGGCCTACAATCACAGGCAACAATGCGGTAAGTGAGCCTGTCGAGAAAAACGTTCCAGATACTTACCATAGTGCTTCTCGGAGCAGACTCCATCGAGAACCTTGTATTGGAATGACGTCGGGTCGTTTTTATGAGACTATTTACTCAAGGTTCGAAGTCAAAGCAGCAATGACATTGGGAAGTCAAAGTAACTCACGAGGACTTGCAGGTGAAGATTCATGACATTTGTATATCCTCCCAAAGTAATGGAGAGATCTCTAAAGTGAGTGCTGAAGAAAGTAAAGGCGTTGATTTTGATCAACTGCTCCGCTACAAGTCGGCACCTGTTAGCAGCAGTGTTGATACAAGAGGAAGCATTTTGTGTTTACCAATAGCATGAGCCATACCGATGCCTTCGCTCGAAGAAGTACCACGCCCCAGTTCATCGATGATCAACAGACTGTTTTCAGTTACTACAGAGAGAATCATCGCAGAAGTACGCATTTCCGACGCAAAGGTTGATAGAGAGCTGGCCATGTCATCGTCATTGGATAGTCTGGCCAGAAGAGCATCATGTCGTTTGAAAGAACCGTACTCTGCACTGACAAAGGACCCAGTAAGAGCTTGAACAGTGAGAAGCCCAATGGTGGTGAGATAAGTTGTCTTGCCAGACATGCTACAGGTCATATGGTTCGCATCATTAGGGCAAGCATCTTACAAATGCCTGCAGGAGTCTCACTTTGGGCCCTGAATGAGTTGGAAAGAAGAATTTTTGCTAGCAAAGACATCATTTCCAACGACACTTTCAGGTTTAGACTTGTCCAAAATGGGATGTCTTCCGCCCTTGATCGCCAAAGTTCCGGTAAGTTCAGGTCGGGTGTATTGTCGAAGGATGGCTACGTGCGCGAACCCCCAAAGCATGTCGAGCATTCCAATTGCCTCAGAAGCTTTGTGGAGATTGTTGATGTTATGTCTGACCGCTTCACAAAGCTCTCTGACAATGTGTTCACTGAGCAAGAAGATCTCGTTCATGGAATCTAACGAGCGCGCGTTTCGTTTCTTGAGCTCCAAGGTACTGCAATAGTAGATCGAAGCACGTTTATTCACGTCAATAAAGATTGGTGGGATATCTTTGCTGTCTTCTACTTTCATTTTGAGGTTGAAACCCGACGATTCAGAGAAGTTGAGACCTAAACCTGGCATGTCGTATTTCGTTTGGTATGATTTACAAAGCTCATAGATATCTTGGATATTTTCTTTGTACCTTCAAAGAAAAACAGGCTCAATGAGATGTGTTTCGAATATAAGCGAACACGGACAGTTACGTTTCGCGAGCGACGTCGAGCAAGCGGTTGAAGTTCGCCTTGACAGCATATATCTTGGAGTTTCTGGAAACCGACAACAATATTATCAGACCAGTTGCAGCACTGACTTCTAAAAAACTCATCCGTTAAACAAACTCACCGAAGCGCCAGAGCTCCCTTCTTGCCGGTAGCATCGTCATTCAAGCGCTCTGTGATCAACTCATCTACTTTTTTCAGACTGGCAGAGCCGAGAATCTGGAAAGAAAAAAGTAAAATATAACCATCATTGTCTTGTTTCCACTTCTTGCGTTGGAGTCTTAGGCAGGCCCATTTACCTGTTCGACGGTAACGAGGAGTGGATTTGAAGACCCACACAGGGCGGAGTGAACGGCTGTGAGGGAGCGCACAGCCACGCGAAGATCGAGCATCTGAGTAATTCTGTTTTCAGCTTGTTTAACCTGTTGAGACGGGAACAATCTCAGCAAGTTCATCTGATGGAAGTGGATGAAAACCGACATTTTCGGGAGTATCTCTTTTCGTAAGCTGTAGGAGAGCGAATCAGTAGTACTTCGTGTCAAAAGATCATCATTAAGAGCTCTTACAGAAGCGATCAACTTATCCATGTCGCACTGGCATCATACGAAACAACTCCGTGAGTTCACTGGACCTAGAACGCAAAGGATTGAGAAGCTCACCTTGTCCATACCTTTAAGACCATCTTTAACTCCGTTAAACCTGATCTCTTGTGTAATCAGCTCTGACAGGAAACTTTGTCAGGGTTTTTCGGGCAAGAATAAGAGAGTGACAACAGGAAAGCATATACCTTCAACAGCATCAAGTCGTGCGTTGAGCGTACCGAACGCGGTGACAGGCTGTAACAAGTTCATTCTGAGCAGTCGAGCTCCCATTGGCTACAAAAAAAATGTGCAGGAAGTCAGCATCAGCGAGACGAACAGTATCCGGGATGCGTACCGTGAAAGTTTTGTTCAAGACTCCTGCGATGCCAACAAGGGAAGCGGATTTGTCGGTACGCTCCCAGTGTCTTTCATCGCAGAAAGACTCACCATATAGACTCATGTTGTTTTTATGCGACAGGCGGTTGTTGACTAGTTCAAGATCTCGAGCGGTAGCCGTGTCGATACTTCAATTATGGACGTTGGTATGCATTAAGTTCTCCAGGTCCAGAAAAGAACTCACAACAAACTTCCTGAATGCAGAAAATTATTGAAGTAGATGTATGCAAAGGGTTGGTTAGGAAAGGGGCTCACCTTCACCGCTAGAGAAGGAAATCTTCAAGCTTCCAGGTGAGAAGATCATTGTATGCGCCATTTCGAGGTATTTGAAGAGAGCTGCAGCTGCACACAAGGCCAAGTACCTGTACACATATAGAGCTCTTTAATGATAGGTTTTTGGAGATATGTGTGTTTTTTTTTTTCAGCTCACTGACTTTGTTGAAGCGTTTAACAAAACACCAGCGCGATCTTCGTCCTAGACAACACAACACAAGTTAACTCTCTGCTGAATCTCATTTGTTGTCTTTTCAAGATAGAAAAACTTACATCAACAATCAATTGTCCTATCAGAACCAGTCCTGGAGACAAGTCTGCTTAGTCACAACCATTATCCGCATCGTCTTCTCTGCAATAACTGGAACGGCTCACCTTCTTGATCCTTCCAATATCGTCTGTTCACAGTCTCGATTTTTGTGTAATCTCCAAATTCTTTTCTGACCTGACTGACAAGGAGATTTGGAGTGCCCTCTGTTCGTCTAAATCTGCCACCACTGAGTGAAGTTGATTGGGCCGTACCGACGAAGAGGATTGTTTCAGGTTCATGGGTATTAAGATGCATCAGTGTCTTTACATAAGCTAATCAGCAAGTAGCAAAAGAAAAGACTAATATTAGATAAAGAAAAAGAAGCGATGAGAAGTAAAGCATCCTTTGAGAATCCGCAAGCTGGGCAATTGTGGCTCGTCCTGTAGTGTATTCAAGATGTCAGCTCACTGGCGACAATCCAATCCAAAAGACTTAATGGTGGACAGACCTGTGAGTTTATCGTATCTTCATTCCAAAAAGCCGGAAAATTCAAAAGGTTTCCCTTGATCAGGCTTGGTTACGAACATCTAACTCACGCAGCATAGCCAACCTCTCGTCCAGAGGCTAAAGAATCAGGTATTTTCATTTGAGACAGGTTTTGAGTAAATGGATGGTTGACTGGAGAGTTTTGGGACTGTTGGACTTACTTCGTCCTTCGATGAGAGCGACGACCCAGGTCCCTGCGTCCCCATCTCGAGTAGAAACTCGAGACTGAGGTCTCCCACCAGCTTTCCCTGCTTTATACGGTCTCTTGTTAGAGTGTGACGAATGCGAACGATCCATTTTGCAGACATTGGGTGGTGGTTGGAAGTTGCGATCTTCTGCAGGGAAAGATAATTCTCGTGGAATGAGCAAAAATGAAATGTGAGCGTTATTCTGCCACAATTGATAACTGTGCTTCCGGAATTTTCAGAACATATCACAACGTGAAGTATAATACAAAAGTCTATACGACATGAGCGTGTGGGAATTTGAAACATGCAGAAGAGAGACAACAATCGTGCCATGGAATAATACGGTAGAGGTGGTTATATTTGACGTTTAGTCGAATGCTTCCTGAAGATATTCCTTTAGAAAAAAAATGAGAAGGTTAAAGTCAGTCATGCTCCCCACCGGCGACAACCGCGACGCGCCAAAGACTGATCGAACACACCTCATCTGAGAAGAGTGAAAGCAAATGGCATTAAAGTGAGTGTTGGCATAAGTGGGCGTATATGGGGGGAATGGGTGACTCACAGAAGTATGCGCGAGATTCTTTCGGGTTGAGTGATGACCCATCTTCCGACGCAAGCTCTTCAGATGGAATGATAGTTCTACATGAAGGGCACATTATCAGCAAATGCGGGTATCAATCACTTGCAATCAGTCTACAAAACTCACGTGAGGTATCGAATACTCTGCTGCGACAACTGTGCCTGCTCGAGCTCCAACTCTGTGATATACGGCTTGTCACCAGCAACTTCTCTGAAGGCGATGCTGAGCTGTTCAGAGCTTGATGAATCTTCCGTGAGCTCAACGAGGAGTTCAATCCAAGCCTCAAAGTTCACCTTGCCGAACTCTTTTGTTAGCTGGCCGAAGATGGCGTCGATCTCCTCATCCTGCCAACCCAGGCGAAGAACGTCGTTAGTAGCAGTGCAAAGGAAAGAGGTGGGACAAGCACATACTGCAAATGTAATACTCAGACTGGCCAGTGCCGCCGTGAACTCTTCAATCTCAAGAGACTGCGTCTGATCTTTGTCAAAATGTCTGAAGGTAGCTTCGAACTCTTCCAGCTGACCAGGTGTAAGCTTAAAACGAAGATAGAAATCATGGTTGTTAATGAAGAAGCCCTGCGATCTTGAAAATGGATCACTCTCACGTTGGTATGGTTTCGAGCAACGATCTGATTCTCAATAAACGCAATCTTGGCGCTCAAAGAATTGACCAGCAACTCAAACTCCCACTTCAAGTCATCCGCCGTATGAATGGTGTATTCATTTTCCTCGATATTCGCCGACTGACACTCTTCGTCAACCTTCAGCAGTCCCTCCAATTTAGCGGAGACTAAAGGCAGCTGCTCTTGGATAGTCAGCGCGGTCGTTTGTTGGCCTTCGAGTGGACCGTCGAGTTGAGAGATTTGAATTTGAATGCGATGCAAGTCGGAATGTAACGCTTCAGCCGATTCCGCAAATTGGCGCATGATGGAGTCTCGCAGTCTGCCGTGAGAGGGGAAAATACAGTCAGTATTGAAGAATATCATGGCGTAAGGCAGAGATCCAGCTTACTCTTTCAGTCTATTGATCAATGACTTAGCCCATGTCATTTCTGCATCGATGAAAGTATTCCACTTATCATCGATGTCCTGTCGTGTGAAGACAAAAGTAGATAAGGGAGTGATAAACAAAGCCGCGACGTCTGATTTCAGCACTCACTGAAGGAAAATGACCTTTCGGTGGAAGATATGCCTTCAGGTGATACGTCTTCAGCTTCGTTTGGATATTAGAAAACAGAGTGAAAACATCCTGCTTTTCGGATAGCATCTGTCTTTTCGTGGTTTTCTTATACTCCGCGTGATTCGACGAGAGCGCTTTCACAGATGTGTACGATTTAGGTAGTTCGGTTGTTTCCCAAAGGTGTTCTTGTTGTTGAATTTTATCGAGAAACTGTGAAAAAGATAAAGATGCCGGTGGATGTGAGGTCTGTCGCAAAGAAGCAGTGACCAAACCTTACTCACACTTTTTACTCTTTCTTCGTATTGATTTTTGGATGACCTGACAAACATCCAATTAGAGTTCTAAAGAGGGAAATAAGTAGGAAATAAAAACTCACCAAATACTACGAGAATTCTCGGCGTGCGTCTCTAATCGACGAGACTGAGTTTCGGCTTTAGCCATTGACGAGAATGCATGGAAAAAGGCAGCAACTACAACACAAGGCCTCGTCAGGTAGAGTCACTAGGCTGCGGACAGCTGCGATTAAGACACTCACCGTATGTCATCACTGATCGCTCATCTGGAGGACGAGCGTGGCAGAGGTCAGCGACATCAAGAAGCCTTGGAATACCCAGATGTTCTTGTGCTACTTTGAATGCCAGCTCAGTGTTTTCTTCTGCTTTGTCCTTTAAGTGCATCAAAATCGAAGTCATCGTGAGTACAAGCGATCCGTTCAGTGCGACGTCTTAGCGATGCTGGAGACTCACAAAATCGAGAGAGTGGAAGTCCAGTAGATCTGGACGATGTCGGTGAATCAGTGCGCATAGAGGCAGGCCGTCTATCCAAGAGTATGTGAAATTTTCTACGTCGACGATGGGTTTGTAGTCAACCGTTTTACGTTGGACCCACAGCAGAAGACCATCCTTCGCAGACAGACCCTCCTCACTATTAACACCATTTCAACAATTAAAGAAGGATACGAAAAGTGCAGAAGGGGTCGCTTACGAGATGTCAGCGATAGTAAATCGCAGGATGAGGGTCCATATCAGACCGAGGATCAGCTTTAAGTTTCCATCAATGACGTCTACAAGAACAGCTTTAATTCAGGAAAGGTCCCTATTGGTATCCAGCTTCTTTTTGGATCACGAACCTTCGGCGGCGATGTTGGTCAAATGGACTCCTCGACTTCGAATGAAGTTCAAGGCTGTCGTGACGTTCTTATGTGAAATAAGACAGTATCAGTATCTCCCCTCAACAATTCATCACGAACAAGCAGAAACTTACTTCAGCTTTTTGAACCCTCATCTTGGGGTTCTTGACGTATCGACCCAAGTTGGCTTGGCCCATGATCTCCTGAATGTCGGTCCAACAAAGAAGTGAGCTCTCATTCGAAATTTATAGTTCCACGCAACATACCATCAGCTGAAGATGACGAAGAGAAAGATGTTAGCACATGGGAGCTCGCAACAGCTCATTTGTTAACTTCAAGCTTACAATGATCAGATTGACGCCGTCCGACAGATCCTTGACTAGCGACTCCATGGGTGGAATCTCTCTGGTTTCAAGCTTTGAATTCAGCCTGATGAGACACTCAATCAGCCAATCTTATATTTGTGTCGTTCTACTGAGCTCCACTTACCATTTTCGAAAGGTCCTGGGGAAGAAAATGCAACACAGTTAGCTCTCAGTATATTCACCTCGTTCTTTCGTCCAGATTCAGATGCACTTCTCTTGAATAACTTCTAGACTGGATCTATTCTGCATTGGATCTATCGCAGGAGCCATGACCAGGGGAGAACTCTTGAAAGCCAGCTAAACACAGCTGTGGCAGGTTGAAGCAACTCGTTGCCTGCGCGTCGAACTTTCTGTGGTTTTGTCTGTCAACCAAAGCTCACTCTTGGTTCTTTATCACCCAATGCGCCCATGGTAGGAAAATAGAGGGAAACATCATTTTTGTGAATGGAACAGGATGGAAAGTTTGACTTCCGGGACACCCCTCTCTGGATCAACCTGCTGCACGACGCGGACGGACCACGAATCTCAAAGGCGGAATCTCTAGCTCTCACAGACAGAGGGACGCTCTTAGCTGCAGCCGGCCTCAGAGATGGAGTACCTGCACCCTGTCCAGCTTTCCGACCTCCCGAGCTCGAAGAAACTGGGAAGAAGGGAAAGAAAAGGAAGGGGACAAGGTTCAGCCTCAAGAAGCCGTCGGTGAAGGGAAAAAAGGGAAAGAAGGGAAAGGGGGGGAAAGATGATGCAGATGAAGAAGAACACAAGCTGGTTTGGGTATCAGTTTCATCGCCAAGGGAGGCTCCTGAAGGTGAGTATGCCTATTGTGTGCTAGCTGCTTTCCCATTTAGCTGACACTGCCCTCTTATTCCACCAGCTATAGAATCGACCAGCACTAGCATTCCGGTTACTTACACTACTCGTCTGAAGATTCCGTCCCGGAGGGAAGCTTGCCTGGGTTTGGGCCTATTCGAGGAGGCATGGTCGGACGAAGAGCCTGAAGCTCTCCGTGAGGGTTCCATTGAGCCATTCGAATCCTTCATCGCTACGAGGTCATCTCAAAATCCTACTGGAAATGGAACATTGGTTCTTGCGGTGGAAGGGAGCAAAGTTCGACCTCCGGAGGTGAGTGGGAAAAGACCCAGCAGGAAGCGGAAAGCGGACCAGATCAGTATATTGGCTTCAATGAG
Organism: Krasilnikovozyma curviuscula; assembly: GCA_014825775.1. Classification (NCBI taxonomy): domain Eukaryota; kingdom Fungi; phylum Basidiomycota; class Tremellomycetes; order Cystofilobasidiales; family Mrakiaceae; genus Krasilnikovozyma; species Krasilnikovozyma curviuscula. The sequence goes on along the minus strand of MVAQ01000010.1, from coordinate 175,332 downwards.
GTGTATGCTTGATACTTGGGAACCTGGATATGGGAAGGTTTTCGAATTCATCAACTTCGTGAGTCTCTCCATCGCCAGCAACCTTGATAATATCAATTGACCGCGCTCACCATCGCAGCCTCAACAGCCAATGATGACGTATGAACCTAGAAACGACAATAATATTCAGGGGATTATTTCAGTTCATAAACCATACAGTGAAGAGCAATTTCCTCTACCGTGGCCTCAGCCGGAGTTCATCAAATTGAAAGAAGAACTAGCTCCCTACAGCACTACTCGATGTCAATGGATCATACCCATTCATGGCCCAGTACTAGGATTACCACCTGGAATTGTCCCTGCAAAACAAGACATCAGTGTAGCGACATTCCAAGAATTATGGGTCCTCACAGCGGAGAGCATCAACCAAATACCAGATATCAAACCGCCGACATCTTTGAAACGAACAACTAGAAAAGAGTCAGCTTCTTTTGTACCACCGACATTCAAATCCGCTGCACCATCGTCTCTTGTATCAACGCTGGCCGCACCAGATCCAATATCGAAGCCTCCCCCACAGCTCAAGAGTGACAAACGAAACCCCACCCGAACACCAAAGGCTCATCTAAACATCACTACGAATGATAGCTCTACAAAAATGATAGCGTCAACTTCAAGGCCATCTAAACCCGCCGAACCACCCTTCTCCTCTGGTCTCGCACAAGAAATCAGCTGGACCAAGCTCGCAATTCAAGCGTTTGAAACTGAGATGAAAAGCGAGTTTGTCCAGCGGCCAGATAAATACGGATACGTCAGTCTTTCTGTGCAAGGGGCTGATCGAGAGGGACTGAGAAGGTATCTCAAGGTTGTGGAGGAGACTGAAGGGAGCGGGGAGATACCGACGCTGCCCAATGGCATGCTAGCGATTGGTGATCATTGGAGAGTCCACTGTGACTTGGTGAGTCTGAGAGATGACACATTTCTTTCTCTATGGATCCGGTTGCTGATCATACTGCGATGTCTATGTCTATGTCAGCGATTAGCAATGCATGTCCGATTTGCACTTCACAAAATGCGTCTGCCGCACGCCCATAAAGATTTCCCCACCAAGTTCTTCGAACACACCCGATGGGTTCTACTGAGCGATGAAGGGAAGGTGTTGTGTATTGCTTAGACGCAGGGCGAGAGGTCAAGGAACGTCGCTACATTTTGTTGTACAACTCCACCATTTTTGTTCTCAGCTAATAAGTTCAGCGAGACGACAAAATGGTATCATTTGAATCTTTATTCGGGCACAACAAGTTTCCCGTGATTCTCCAACTTCGTGGCGCGCATCCAATGACCCCCTGTTTCTCTGTGCCTACAAGTGGCAGAGCAAGGTCAGTCGATCCACCACCATCTCTGTCTGACCGGTATAATCAAACAAGTCGAAAACAATCTGGTGGGTATATCTAGCTGGCTTGTTCGCTGGGGCAAACGTATACAGACAGCAAGGTTCTGATCCTTCACTCATTGTGTCATCAATTTGTCAGGTCACCGTCTCAGGGTAGATCGATTCACTCGACTGGGCATTTGTTCGGAATTCAATCAAGCTGATACCCTGGTGACTGTATCTCTGGTGAAAAGGATTAACATTGGCTTCTAACTACGTCCACTGGGATTGTCATACTCTAAGCAAAGAGTAGCCGGTCGAGCGTCACACTTGAGATATCTTTCTCTGTATAAGCTCTATTTATCACAAGTGCACATCAACCTAAGGTGAGTGAGGACTGCTATCTACAGAGACGGGTTGAGAAAAGATCGTACTGACGAAGAAGTGATTCTCCCCGTTTCGCCGGTGATTTCATTCCCTCGGTTTTAGGCTCAAAGCCTTGCGATGGTTGCCCCTCCTGAGATAACTTCCAAGATATCAGAATCAACGTCTGGTACGTCTAATACCCTTTTCACGGATTCCTTTGCTGTACTGAGCAGGCGTTTCAACATTCCACCCATGCACAGACGACGAAGCTATCGCGAAGAATGCAATTCAACCAGTTCTGCCAATGGATCTCTTGGTTCAGATAAGCACCTTGGCCAGTCAAGAGGCTCACATGAGAATGATGTTGTGCTCGAAGAAGATGTATATCAATCTCGCCCAAGCCTTGTACAAGCACGTCGGCTTAGCCAATGGTATCCGACGAAACTCCTTTTGTCGCTCGTTGTACAGGAGCATCAACGATGCTACTCACCATATGGACCAGCTTAGGCTCTTCCAAGGAGTTGTCTCCATCACTTTATACCTCGATGATCAGACCCCTTATCCTCAGTTCCCAGATTTGGTCCCAGCGATCCTTCCAAAGCTCAAGAAGGTCGTCATCTATGGTGTGTAACTCATCTCCAGTTGTATTACTGCATGAGAGTTTCTAACTATCAATCGTACTTCGTTTTTACAGGAGCAGGAGAAATCGACCTCGGTACAGAAGGACTCGGTCCTCTCTTTCACATAGCACAAACCGTTGTTCTGATGCCTCTGGGACCAAGGGCTTATTTTAGCATCAATTGTGTTCTAGAAGCAGCTCAAAAATCTCCAGCTAGTAAGTATCGTCCCAGGATAGATGCGCCGAACCACAACTTGTCTCAATATTCGAATGTGCTGACGCTGATCATTTCCGCAGACAAACAGTACCTCGTTGTGCTTGTCCGAGATGCTTGGGCAATTTCAGATTACAAGTATTCAGTGGAAAAAGTCACCGTCAAAACTTACCTCACCATCTCGCCTACGCTCGAGTTCTTCAACATTGCTGCGTGGGTCGGAAGAATGGAAGTAATGGTTCAGAACGATAGGTTGAGGGTAAGCCATCATTTGAAGCCGACTAAGAGATGAATCACTCCTTGTGACGCTCTTTTCTTTGTCGGACAGTCTCACATAGCTAATCGAGTCTCACACTACGATGAGTTGGAGATCAGAACCAGAAGAAGGATCGCGTACCGCGCTCTCAGTGCAGATGAATGGTACCATGAGATGCTTGGGTTCTTCTTTAACGGAGTATTCTGAGAGTACCTTTCAGGTGCATACTTCTTTCCCTGGACTTTACAGCGTTAGTCCTTTTTTGGTTGTTTTGATCCCCTCGGTGGTGTGAAGTCTATTTGACGTTAACGCCCATTGATAGCTCTTGAACTGTACAAACAAGACAGATGCTTACACAAACGATATATTACGATCAGTAGACGGTCATAACGACTTGCGTGGTTCCTTCTTTTAGGATGTGCCTCTACGCCTTGCATTACCTTTTTTTCTCCATGGTTTCCTCTATAACGATGGCAGTTTGCACTCACTCAACACACTGAAAGGACCGTATAGAAGGAAATCATATAATCCTGGTACGTTCAGAGCAGCAAATGATGTGCGAATTTACTCATATATGCAAAAAGAGTGATGGTACAATAAATGTATTCTACACGGTACTCGATGTCTATCAAAGAGTTACATTAGTGAATCGTTATAAAAATGCAATTTTGATTTAGTTCAATGCAGCTACTGCCATTCCAAGCGCAACTATTCCCCATCCAATTAGGCTCAACTTCACTGCTGCAGCGGAGGCGCTTTGGGTAGTCGCAGCAGCAGCTGAGGCAGTTATTCCCCCTACATTTGTTGAAGCAGTGGCAGAAAGTGATGCGGCAGTAGGGTTATTAATCAATGGTCCGATGGGCGCGACAGTTCGCAGCGTTGCGAATGAAAGCGTTGACGAGAGGGAGACTGAAGACGGCAGTGAGACTGATGCTGAGCCTGATGAAGAACCCGAGGATCCTGAAGAGGAGGAAGCGGAAACGAAAAGAGAGGATGCTGAGGTGCTGGAGGGGGACGCGGCTGATGAGGCTGTGGTCGTTGAAGCGGAGAGGTACTGAGTTGCCGTCTGGGTTCCACCTACGCTGGAGGCCAAAAAGGCAAATCCGACCGACGCTGGGGAGTAGCGGAAGACAGTATAGACCTAATGATAGAGGAAAGGTAAGCGATTGATTGGCGCAAAAAGAGATGAGACGAAGATGATGGTCCTTACATTCTTCAAAAAGACGTCACCCACGATCCAGCTCATCCTAAAAAGAATCAGAGGGAAGAACGTCAGGGATGAGATGTCAGGAGATATTGGGTAACAAGCAGACAAATGACATACTCGGACTATAAGGAGGGAAAGACAACGATGGCGAGTGATTAGTTTCAGAGACAACGCAGCTGGCAGAGCAAGGACAAACAAACTCACTCCGCTCAAATCAGTGACACCAATCGCTCCCACACAAATCCCCCCACTTGTCTCACCTCTACTCATGTCTGTGTTCGAGATGGCATACTCAACTCCACCGAACACAAGCCTGACGTCGACCGTTTGGGAACATGGATATCCGTAGGTCCCTCCCCCTAGATACACGCTGTTGGGAATCTGGGCGTAAATCAGAGCGACGTCTGCGCTTGGACCTATCACTAGTGTGGTTCCAGAGTCCTAGAATGGGATGAACGAGGACATTTAGGAACGAGACGAGCTCAGTGAGAAGCGGATACAAAAGCTTACGATCGCAACGATCGGCGTTGACGACGATTGACCAGTAGTAGAAGAAAGTTTGACCGTTGCTCCTTGAACGACAGCAGCGTCCAAAGGAACAAGCCAGTACGAGTTTGACGCTGCTAAGACGGAGACGTAGTTTATTGTTCCTGTGTACAGAGCATCGTTGAGGAACCCTAGTGAGAGCTCTCCACCTGGATTGACGCCGTATGAAACGTCCAAGTAGCGAGTGATGTAAAGTCCCATTAGTGGTTGCGACCAGCTTGGTGCGATGGATTGCCAAAAGGGCTGTCAAAGATAGAGAGCAGCAAACGATGAGTATGGCGGCGATGACAGGTCAGGCAGGACGGGCTACTCACGACGGCATTAGCAACAGAAAGACCTTGAAACCCAAAGCCCATGATACCAGACACGGGTGTAAAGAGTAAGCCGGAGGAAATCTTGTTGCAGACAGCGACGGTTTGCGTTGCTGACGTCCAGCCTCCCAATGTGACGGTGTCCTGCCCAAGGGTACCAGAGGTCGCTCCAGAACCATAAGCTGTTGGAGAACCATACATTTTTAGATCAGTCAGTGTGGTATAGAGAGCAATAATTGATCAGGACTCACTGATCTGAAAGGCGGCGGAAGAACTGCGTCAAAGCGAGAGTAGCGTTGTAGTCAGTCAGTCACCCTGTTCTCTCCTTACCAGTACGAGATCAATCATCAAACATCAGTAAACATACCTCTTGAAAGTTGAACTTGCGCTCGAAGTGAACTTGGGCCAGCTCGACGAGCCGTCTGGACATGTGGAGGCGTCGGTACAAGTCGACCCAGCAATCCACAAATCCGCTGAACCTGTATCAATCATCACGCCCATTGTCTGTGCAGGTGTTCCGATGCTCATATCACCAACGTATGTACTGCAGCGACATATTCAAACTCACAGGTAAGCCAGTGCGGGGCGGGTAAAAGGTGCTACAATGAAGAAAAAAATGCACTCACGCATCGCCCAGGATGTTGTAGAGCTCTGCATCGCCTTGAGAAGCTCTTTTACGAAATTCAGGAGTCCCGTACTTGAACGAGATTGCCCTCAGCTGAGCTCGATGGGCTGCAAGGCGCTCTGAGGACGTCCGGTTGGGCTGGTTGTGCACGCTGCGAGTGTTGTGGTGCAGCGGTATCCTGAGCTGTGCCTCTGCTGACGTTGACAATAAGGCGAATAGTATGAATACCGTCGTGCTGACATCTGCGAACATATTCCTTGGTTTCTGGAATCGCGCTGTCGGTATAGCGAGGGAGGGAGTTTCAGATGCGTAGGCTGGCTGGAAGGAATGTTACAGATCAAACTGGGTGGGAGATTCTTCTACAAGGACAGAAATGAGAAAGGAATGCAGTTGGGAAGGAGCAAGAGGGTATAAAAGGGGGTGATGGTGCTTGCTCCAGCTCGTCGACCCTCGAAATCTGTGTGAGAGGAGGAAGTAACGAGCCTGAGACAATGGCGAGAGGGCTGACATCCCGCGTCGCGTCCTCACATCCGCTATTTCTTGATCTGGAGAGATCAAATAGGGGTCTTTGAGCTGAGAACGTACATTCCATCTCTTGCTCAAGTACAACGACACGTAAACAAGCTTTCATACAGACGTGAAGGTGCAAAAGAGAAGAGATGGTCTTCCAGCCCGCTGGGCGTGACGCAAAACGTGGCTCCTCTTTCCAAGCAGTAGTTACCCATTCCCGCCGGAAGATCACACACTGGCTATTATTACGCAGTGAGCGTTTATACCGGGAGGACGTAGGTCGTTGGTACAACTAGATCTTTTGGCAGATCTATAATGGGCCTGGTGATGTGCTCCTTAAATAAAGACCAGATGTCCGGACGTGACTTGCCACTTCTCCATCAAAGTCATGAAAGGTCATTAGATCATCCCTCCAAATTTTAAAAACCTACATACGCATTAACTATACTGGATTTGATCCTTCAGCTTCTTCCACACTCCCTCCTCGTCCCACCGTGGGTTCCTCCTCTCCCCATCCTCCCCTTTGCGCCTCACATCAATCGGAAAAACCCACTCGAGCCACGAATCGCCCATCACTCTCTCCCAATTCTCTTTCCGGCTGATGTACCACGGGTTTCCAGCTCGATAAGGAGAGCCGTAATCGGCCGTCCAGCGTTTCTGAGTCTCTCGTCTTTGCGCAGAGAAGGGGTTAGAGCCGTATTTCATCTGAAGGAGGGCTCGTTCTCGGGACCGCAGTGACTGGAAGAGGATGTGTGTGTGTGTCAGTATGTGGCGTAAAGATCGGAGGGAGAGAGAAGAGGTATGGACTTGCGCTGACGTGAAGAGATTCGATGGTCGTCAAATTGTGAATGATCAAGAAGCGGTGTGACATCGCCATTGAGAATGTGAATGTGGTAAAAAGAACAGCTCTGATACCGTTGATATGAAGAAAGAGACAAAATACTATTAGTAGGTCTTGATCATCAGGACTATATCCTACTATGAGGCACTCACAGAACCAGGAGCGCGATCACCCTTCCATCGTGATCCTCAGTAACCAACCACCACAGACAGACACAGAACACAAAAATTGTATAGAATGTAGACCATACAACAAAGTTGAAAAAGAACTGTTTCCAAACGACCCAAACAAAGCAACGAGTAAATCCAATTAAAACCATTCGAGAAGCTCGATTAGCGCTCGCGGCTGAAATTAAAAAGAGAAAGAGACGAAGATCCGGCTCACTTTATGGTTCCTCTTGCCTACGCACCCTCCAACCCAGGGACAATGGTGGTCCATCTCCTCTACGTCCTGCCCGCAGTGCCGACAGTGGTGGCTCCTGAGCGGACGCAGAATTTGGCAGTAGTCGCAGTACGTCCTCTCGTATGCATTTTTCGTTGACGGTGAGGGCCTCTCAAGCAGCTCGTTATTATTACTAGTGGTGAGCTGGAATATGGAGGCCTGAGTGGGTCGGTTCTGAGGGTGGTTCGACGGAAGGGCGAAAGTGCAGCCAGTCGCTGGTACGGGCTGTTCGGACTGTTGGTGTGAGGCCATGGAACTGGCGGTGAGAGGGGCAGTCGATTGGAAGGATGAGGATGGGAAAGGGGAGTCGCTATGTATGTTCGGAGGTAGAAGTTGTGGGTCATTGTTGATACTGGGTTGGTGGGGTGTGGTGGGAGACGGATCTCTGGTGCGGGATTCAAGCACAGAAGGTGGTACGCTATGGAAGGGAGTTCTAAATGCTTTTGAGGGTGTTTCAACCCCACTCCTTTCGTGCTCATCGGTCGAGCTGTCGTCGTCGGTGTGTTTGGCCAACAGCGACGGTGCGCGGGTGGGCACAGCCTTGACAGGAGTCGCGACCCCCGATGAACGACCTGATGGCATGTCGACATCTCCGTTGCTTATCTTAGGCATCGGCATCGATGGAGGAAAAAATTCGAGGCCGTGTGGTTGCATTTGGGCTATTTCTGCTACTGGTGTTGGCGGCGATGTGGAGTCGGGGAGAACTTGAGGTCTAGCTGACTGAGAGACACGCTATTGTTGAAAATACAGCCAAAGTTGGAGTCAGTGTCGTGCAGATGAGGAGAAATACGGAATCCTGCCGCCTCAGAACGTACGTCTTTGGAGAAGCCTGGGCCTGTTAGCACTATCTTCAGGTACGTCCAGATGAACATCAATAGCAAAATACAGTAGATTACCAGTACAGTGACTTGAATACATAAAGCGGCGAAGTCAGTCTCTGAACATCTTGAAACACTCTCGTCACTTACTCGCTGAACCTTTGGCTTTTGGTTTCCTCGAAGGGCCGTTCCCTTGAATCAAGGGCACACATATGAAACCGACAACCACATAAGCCGAGTATGCAATGATGGCAATGACAACGCTGTTGAAACAAACCCAAAAGTCAATTACCAGTGCTCGAGTCAAGAAACGTCATCGAACACTCACCCAACAGCAGCCTTTCGCTGAATCCACCAGTCCGCTTTCCCAGCCTTGGCCAGCTGCTTATCCTGAGCCTTTTGAACAGCAGATTTCCATTCCTGGCTCAGCCCTCGTTTTTGTTGCGCTGGACGGGCCTGTTGTTGGGATGCATCTGGGACCGGACGAAGGGGTGCTGCTGCTGGAGACACAGCGGGTATAGCTGGTGAGGTCATGGATGCTTTTGGGAAGAGGTGTGCTATATACCTTGGGCTGGAAGCATTTTAGAGAGAGAGAGAGAGATTCTGTCGGACGTCGTTGGGACCCCAAACAACGAAAACAAGAGGTGCTGGGTCGGAGAAAGCTACAGGAGTGGCGTGATATTTGTTGTTGCAGCCCTCTGAATCTATTTGAATGGGTTGCGATAGGTAACATAAGCTCGATACCTGTATAGAGAGGGCTGAGAGAGGAATTTATGGAGAAAATAATCTTTTGAGATTTCTCCCTGCTCGTATGTTATGCTGATTAGAAGATGTACACTGCCAATACGGTAACCTGCCTAGCACTTTCCTTAACAATCCTATCCTAGCTTTTGCTTCCAACGTCACTCATATAACAGTCGACTTCCCGCTCCTCAACTTTACTAAGCTCCTCGCACGGCTCGCTACTTTCCTCCAGCTTGAGAAGCTCAGTTTCAATGAGTGTTGCTTCAGCTGCAACAAACTTGTCCAAGACCTCCCAATCCAAAACATTGCCATACACGAGCTTGAAGTTATATCAGCACTTCTTCTTCAACTACCACAACAACAGCTTCACACTCAATCTCGACTCAATCCTTGCATCGACTTGTTAGTGTAACCTATCAAAGGTTATCCAACAAGGAACAAGGACTGGAGGAGAGTGGGCTGTTCAATCAAGGTCTCTCTGGGGAGAACAACGACAAGCAGTGGGGCCAGTAGGGCGCGTGGAGTCGTAGACCGCTGACAATCCGACCCAGGACAGAAGCAACCTTGGAGAAGGTCAGGATTGAGGGATTACCGGAATTAAAGATAACTAACTCGTTCGAGTGTGTAGTTCGATGATAGATCCCGTCAAGTTTGTGTACGACATTGTTTCTTTGTGTAAATCGCCCACGGAGATCACTGCAACTTCAGTCTGCGAAATGTGTCGCATGTCCGAATCTGCGTTCCTCTTTTCACCGTGCTCCTGCGTTGGCAAATCCAGCCCTTTTTCCAGCGGTTGCGAAGCTTTGTTTTGTTTTGTTTTTCTCTCTGGCGGTCCGGGCGGGTAGGTTCGACGCGCCTCCCGAAAGCCGGAGAGCCATCAGGGAGGAGAAAAAGACCCCAACGAAGGGTTCTGTTGCGCAACTAACCACATCTTTCATCTCTCATCGACTTTTCTGTCATATAAGTACAATGGCCGTAGAAGATATCACCATCACTGGGTTCTCTACCCATGATGTTCGTTACCCGTGAGTAGCTAGCTTTTGGTGGAAGCTAGGTTGCCAGCTGGCTTTTCAAAAGTCATCTAGCTTGTTTTCAATGGTCAAACAGAAAGAAACGTCGTCTTTACTAATTGGCTTGGTTCTTTATTTGTTTGACTTCAAAGAACAAACGAATCGTAAGAGAGATTTCCCCACTGCGCACCTCCCAATTCCTTTTGCGCTCCCATTGACCGATAATGCCTCTTCCAACTTCACATGGTACTATATAGTGCTTCTGGTACTGATGGTGAGCTTAACTTCTTCCCAATTCCAGCAGTGAATGATCTTCTGACTATTTTGAGACTTCTATACCTTTCGTTGCCTTGTTTTGCTCTTGTTGTAGCTATGAACACTTCATGTGACTACTCTTCTGCCTATGTTATACTCAAAACTTCAGGAGACGTCGAAGGCCACGGAATGGTACGCTTCCTATTCATAACTCACAGCGAGCTCGCTGTCTGACCTATACGAACCTTGTGGTAGACCTTCACCATTGGACGAGGAAACGACATTGTCTGCTCTGCTATTGCTCATCTTAGTCAAAACTTGGTCGGAAAGAAAGTGGAGGACCTCTTCGCTGATATGGGGTGAGTGATATTGCTCTGGCGGTAACTGTCGGTAAACCTGCAGCGTGGCGAAGAATCTCACGTTCTTCTTCGCTATGTGGTGTTTATTTTACAGTAAAATGTGGACGTTCTTAGTCTCTGATCCTCAGCTGCGGTGGCTCGGACCAGAAAAGGGCGTCATCTCGATCGCGACTGGTGAGATTCACAGTGCTTTGCCGGTTTGAGATCGGAGTCTTGATTGACTTCCTTCTTGCTGCTTCCACAGGCGCTGTCTCAAACGCTGTTTGGGATCTGTACGCCAAAAGCAGAAAGAAGCCTTTGTGGCAGCTTGTCGCTGACTTCACTCCAGAGGAGTTTGTCAAGTCCACTTGTTTCAGGCACGTCGACAATTTGTTTGTGATGGTCTTCATTCATACCATGATCTAATCAAGATTTCCAATTTCTCTAGATATATCACAGATGCAATTACTCCTGAAGAGGCTCTCGCTATGCTCAAGGCCAAGGAGGCTGGTAAAAAGGAACGTATCGCCAGTGTCATCCAGACTGGCTACCCAGCGTACACCACCAGTGTTGGATGGCTTGGGTACTCTGACGCCAAAGTCGAAGCCCTCACCAAAGCTGCCCTAGCCCAGGGGTTCAACCACTTCAAACTCAAAGTCGGTGCCAACATCGAAGATGATCTGCGAAGGGGAGGGATTATCCGACGAATCATTGATGATCCAAAGAACTTGCCTGCTGGTCGAGTCATTGATCCGAAAACCATCGTCGGAAAAAACGCAGGTCCTGCTGGATGTGTATTGATGGTTGACTCGAATCAGGTATTTGATGTCAAGGGTGCAATTGACTACGTGACGAAGCTTAAACCTCTGAATCCTTACTTCAGTAAGTCACACGCCTTGACGGAACAGAAACAATTGCCGACCTCGTTTGCTTTTCAGTTGAAGAACCCACTGCTCCTGATGATGTTTCAGGACATCGACAAGTCCGTGAAGGACTGGCCCCAATTGGAATCAAGGTCGCAACAGGAGAGCACGCCCACAATCGAATTCTCTTCAAGAACTTCCTGCAGGCGGATGCCATCGATGTCGTCCAGATCGACAGTTGCAGATTGGCTGGTGTCAATGAGGTTCTTAGTGTGTTGCTGATGGCTGCCAAGTGAGTGATTCGCTGGTGCTCTTATCGCTCTCACTTCGTATCTTCCTTGCATCTAACTCTCTTTCCCTTCCTTTTCTTTATTTCTTCTTTCTTAGATTCGGAAAGCCCGTAATGCCTCACGCTGGAGGAATTGGGTTATGTGAATACGTTATTCATTTATCTCTGATTGTGAGTGTAGTATAGTTGCGCCATGCGATCGTTTCTCACTTTCGTCCAAAACGATCCCTCTAGGATTACATCTGTGTCTCTGGAAGTCATGATCTGAATGTCTTAGAGTTCGTCGACCATCTACATGAACACTTCGAGTTCCCCATCTCTATCAACAGCGATGGAAGATACAACGTTCCTCAAGATCCAAACGGAGGCTACTCCATCACTATGCTTCCTGAGAGCATCAAAAATTACACTTGGCCCGGTGCGGACGATGGATACTGGGCTGCTGCTCGGAAGGGGGATGAGGCCAAGGCGGCGTGGAACAAAGCCCATAATGTCAAGAAGGACATCTACACTGAATAAAGCTTTTGGGCCTTTCTCGCTATGCTTCCTTCTTAGGAATTAATACAAAACCCAACATGTTCACTTTTACGTCGTCGCGCAATTTATGATGACATTTATTTTCCACTGCACCTACCCTGGTGGGAGATTGGGAGATTTACACCAATCCTAAGTACCTACTTCCATAATCCGTACTCTTATTACTCTCAATATAAATCATCATCAGGCTTGAAGCTGAAAGTCGGCGCTGATGTCGAAGACGACCTCAGGAGAGCAGGGATGGGCGTCAATCATGTTATTGAGAAGCCCAACTATCGTCCCATTTATATAACAACTTTAATGTTCAAATCAATTTTTAGTGCTCTCTTTCAGTTTGTCAGCGGAATAACGCGTTTTCAAAGCGTAAAAATTGTTAAGTAGAAAAGTCGTCGCGTCTCACAGTGACCTTCCACGCGCCTGGGATTCGAATCGGCTGTGTGACGTGCGACCCCATCAGGCTGAACCATAAACTCAAAGGATGTCGTCCTCTCCTGCTCCAGAGGAACCAAGAAGGTCAGCAAGAGCCCAGAAGAAGGTTCGACCCTTTGGTTTTGAGACGAGTAAGTCCTGCACGAGCTCTAGCTTGGAGTTTTCCTACTGCAGATTTAACCCCTTTCCCGTTCTTTCGTTATAGAAGCTGTCTCTACAAAGAAAGGTGCTTCCAAGAGGAGAAAGGGATCCGAGGATGCTGGAAATGACGAAGCAGAGGAGGACGAGGAAGAGGTTTGTCCTGTTCTCAGCTGCACTCTCGCTTGTTGATCCTTGAAATCTCACCATTGCTGCCTTGATGTATGGTTCGTTCTCTAACTTCGATAGCTGTCGGATGACGAAGATGATGATGAAGAAGAAGATGACGACGACGACGACTTCGTACGACCAAATACCAAAGCACGAAGGAATTCCGACAGCGGCAATCCCCCCTCAAAAACCCCCAAAACTGCCTCCCAACAAAGGAAAGCCCCAGCATTCCAAGGTGGTGGAAGGAGAAGGAAGAACGCTGCATTGGAAGAGACGGTTGCAGAGGATGGTACCACTCTCGTCGGGGACGTGAAGAACGACAATGAGCTCTTCAGTACGTCCACCTGTTTCCGCTGAATTCCGTCAAGAATCTTGCTCTCTGACTTGTCAAATATCTTTCCTTTCACCTTCGCGATTCATTTACACGAATAGACGCGGCCGTCATTAACGAGAAAGGAGGGTTGAACCCTGTAGTTGACTCGTGGGTGGAACGATACGAGGAGGAAGGACAGGAGGCTGCTTTAGCAGAGTTGGTCATGTTCTTCTTGAGGGTAAAGTTCTTTTAGCTTTCTATTTTTTCCACTCTGACGCTAACGTCCTGCTTCAATTTGCCGCTTGTCGTGTTTTGCAACCAGTGTTGCGGTTCAAGCATGGACATCGACTCAGATGACGCCGTGGATTTCGATGGTGTTCCAAGCAAAGTGAACGACTTGGAGGATCAGGTCAGTAACTTATTTTATATTGTTTCGCTGTTCTCTTGTCGCGTCCTCTAGCTCATTACCCGCGCACTGCAGAAAACTCTTGGGACATACCCTCTCATCTCGAGAACTGGTGCCTTCAAGAACTTCCACGCCCACTTGCGAAACTTCATTCTTCACTTCTTCAACTCGTTAGGAACAACTCCCCACCTCTTTCCTCCATCAAATGCGAGGACCAAACCAGCCCTGTTGATGATCACCGTCAAGGCATGGCTGTTCTCTCTCTCAGCCTCGCCGCTGCGTTCTTTCCGTCATACTGGAACTGTCCTTGCACTAGAGACCATGTCAGCATTGGCTGAAGTTGCTGCTGCTGTCCAAGAGGAACTCACGACGTTCAGTAAGCAGCGCGACACGGAGAAGAGGAAGGGTGTCCGAGAAGCTGGCGGCGAGAGAGGAAAGGAGTTAGAAAGACTGATCAAGAATGCTCACACGAAGAGATCCACAATTGAATCTTACTTGAAAGAATTTTTCGATGCGTGAGTCGTTCACTTTTCTAGACTTTCTGGCTAGTGATTTGGTGTTGACGCGCACTTTGTTGTCGTCGCAGGGTCTTTGTCCTCAGATACAGAGACACGAACTCTCATATTCGAACCGAGTGTGTCAAGAATATGGGTATATGGATGAAGACGCTTCCAACGTACTTCGACAGCAGCTACCATAAGTACATTGGATGGATGCTGGACGATCCCGTAGGTTGCGATACCCTGGACAAATCTATTTTGTGCTGAAAAATTCTGTTCACTACAGGATAACCATACTCGTCAAGAAACTTTGAAGGCACTTTCAGCCCTCTACAGCATGGAGTCGAACACTTCGTCAGGTTCTCTGTCAACGTTCACCGCTCGTTTCAAAAAGCGTATCTGCGAAATTGCCTTCTACGACATCGACATCACTATTAGAACTGCCGCGATCGGTATCTTGGAGAAGATTATGGAAGACATCAAAGAGGACGATGAAGTTATGGGACAGATAGGTCTCCTCGTCTTTGATATCGACGCCAGCGTTAGGGCTGCCGCCAGCAGTTTCTTCAGACAGCAATGGGAAGAAGAGGTCGAAGAGATCATGCTTGAGCTAGAAACCAACAAAAGGAAGAAGAAGGGTGGAAACAATAAACGCCAGAACCAGAAAGAAGACGAAACCAATGAAGAACTTCAGTCTTTCATTGCTTGGAAGTGTCTCGCTTCGACACTGGTCCGATATACCAGCGCTTTGGATGAGGCTGCTGAAGGTCAGAAATCTCCTGAGAAAATTGGCGTGGCTGAGTGGGCTGGCCGAAAGGGTTCACTTCTGTCTGGCAGAATCTCAACCGTTATTGACTCGTTGTTTGAGGCCAAGGTCGATAGGATCCAGGAGGAAGGTTGGAAGAGCCTAGTTACTTTCCTCACCAAAGACCACAAAGAAGACGAAGAGGAAAGGCTCGCACTTGATGACGAGGAAGAGAGTACTCTGATTCAAGTACTGCTCGCTTGTTTAAGAAAGACGAGAGCGGATCTGGAGAAGGAGAAGAAAGAGAAGGTGAGTCAATCCAATTCACTTCATCTGTCCGTTAGCTGGGCTGACAGCTCTAAAACATATTGTGCATAGGGGAAGAAGGGAAAAGAGAACGATGATGACCTTAATGACTTCTCCCATGAACTCATGAAGTCGTTGCCAAAGCTCATTACCAAGTACAAGAGTGACGCTCAACGCATCATCGACATCTTGTCCATTCCTCTTTTGATGAACGTGCAGCTGTATTTGGAACTTCGAACTATCTCTGTAGGAATCTCACGTTGTTCATTACTATCCTTTGCTTGTTCTGACACCCCGATTCATGAGCAGTCATACGAATCACTCTGGGATGAAATCAGTAAACAATTCTTGAAGACATCCAACGTTTCGGTTCAAATTGCTGCTATCTCTTCGATCGAACATTTCCTCCAAGCTTCGAACATCTCCAACACCAACTCTCAGAAAATCGCAGAGTTGGAGGATTCTCTTCTTGCTAGCTTGCGTGACGCAGTTATTGGAAAAGAAATCGAAACGGATGGTTTCGTCGACGACGAGGTTGAGACGCTTCAAGCAATTACCTCAAGAATCAATCTCCTGTTGAAAATAAGAGATTCTACTCCTTCCCTCGATGATAGTGGTGAGGGCAAGAAAGCGACAGGATGGAGTATCTTGAACTCACTGGCTGAGCGTGGCCGACTGGGATACAAGGAAGAAGTCAAGGTCTGTAGGACGGTCCTTTATCTGCACTTCTTTGAAAGCGGTCTCATGCTCATACCTGTTTAATCATTGCAGATTGTTCAATACGCCCTTGAATCACTCAGCCACTTTGTATTCTGGAGATGTAAGGTTGATACTGATGACGATGCCGCTGTTGAAGCTGTGATCCAGAAGAGATCTGATCTCCTGCAAAAGCTTGAAGATTTCGCAGTTGGCAACCAGTCAAATGCGGTCGATATAGTGAAGAACCTCGTACGCCTTTCATCACTTGATCTATTCAGCTTTTCGCTGTCAACTGACGGTCATTGGCCTTTGGTAGTCGTTCCAACTTCTTCTGAGTCAATATACCGCCTTCGTGGAAAGACCAAGTCTGACCCCATCTGAGAAGAAATCTGTCCAATGGGTTTGTCCGCCAGCCCTCACCCTCGAAATCGCCGATGAGCTCCAATGGCGATGCGCTGGATACGTTCAGGCCGAGATCGAGAGGTTCACTGAGGAAAGAAGTGAACTTTCACAAGGAGAGGAAGTTGATGAGGATGAGGAAGACGACGATTCTGACGAAGAAGCTAAACAGAAGAAGAGACGTGATAGAGCTAAGAAGGCCAGAGCCAAGGCTGCTGCTCGTGAGTCTAAGAGTTTTCCACCTCAGCTTCCAACAGCATCTTCTGATATTCAGTTTTTACAGTATCATCCGAAACCTCTGAAGCTTTACTTATCACCGAGTACAAGTTCCTCGGAACCATCGCCTCCCTTGCTCGATCTATTAGGATAGGATCCATCAGCCCGGAGCACTCCTCTGTCATTCTTGCCCATTACGGCCGCTTTGGACCAGAGTATGACTCTTGCTGTCGACTCCTTCTTGAAGACCTCAAGGACCTCGGCATTTACTGTCGTGAAGGCGAACAGACAGCTAAAGTGGTCATCAAGGTCGTTGAGGATGTGAGTCACGTTTCTTACCTAACCTCTAGCGAACGTACCTTCTTGCTGATATAGATCAACATTAATGCAGGCCTTTGATCTCTTCTTGGATGGAGATATCACAGAAGCACAATTTCTCCAGCTGGGCAAAATGATCGCTGGGGTTCTCGTCGTGAATGGCGCTTACTTCTCCATTCAGAAAAAGCTACCAACTCAGCACATCTTGAGCATTCATAGGGCATTACTATTTTATGCTGTTAAGAAAATCACTCAGTATATCAAAGTGGACAATTCCAAGAAGAAGAATCGTGCCCTTGGAATCTTCAAAGTGCTATGCTTCTTGACCAACGCTGTCGACAAACAAGAAGCTGGAAGCATGTCAGTCTTTTTTCTTCATCTATCTCATTGATCTCACGTTGACACTTCTGTGGTATCTTTGTAGTAAAACTTCGATGGAAGAAGCCTTTGATAGCAACGATGTTGAGATTGGCGCTACCAAAGCATGGGACGCTCAACGTACTTACCAAAAGAAGGTAAGCGTTTAGTTTGTTTTCAGTTTTACTCTTAAGGGACGGTTGCTCAATGTCTCGTTGTTTTGGCTCTTAAGCTTATTACTGCCAGCTCTAAAAAGACATCTGGTTCTCAGCCTGAAAGGCAAGCTCCTGCGAATGACCAACTAGAAAATGGCTATGGTGAAGCTGAAGCTCGCACTGCCAAGAAACCTGCACCAAGGAAGCGCCGCTCAAGGGAGGATGAAGAAGAAGAAGAAGAAGAAGAAGAAGATGGAGATACCCTCGTCTTAGAAATCCTGCCGCCAGCAAAGAAATCTCGTCCAAAGCCCAAACCAAGAGCTACTGCTATCTCTGCCCCTGAAGATTATGATCAAAATGAGGAAGAGAATGACGAAGACGCAGCTGTCGGAGGTGAAGAAATCCTGCCCAAAGTATTTGCGAGTCAGAAACGAAGTAGGGACGAAATGGAAGACGAAGAAGAAGTAGATGAAGATACTGATATTGTTGAAGCTCTGACGAACAGTCAGGTTGACCCTAACGACTTTGAGCGCGAAGGCTCCGCGGGTTCGTGTTCTCTTGGTGGCGCTTCTGTCATACTGATGGGAGTTGTTGACGCTTGTTCTTTTCTTGTAGGCTTGGATGCTCTTCTTGAAGGTGCTGATGCTCCGAACAGTCCTGGTGCCTTCTCCCAGCTCTCTGAGATTGTTCCCGTTGCGCGGAAGCGTGCAAGGCGTTAGATTCCTACATCGAGGATTTCCCGGCTCTTCTTTTTACTAGTTGTCTGTTGTTCGTTCTCCCGTTGTAATTTAGAACTTTAAGACTTTTAATGATTCATACCAATTTCCCGCAAGTTTTTGCGTTTGTGCCCTGCAAGCCCACACGAAAACCGCCAGCGCCAGCAGATCTAGCTCGAGCAGCGATCCTTCAATTCAGGTTTTCGAAGTTTGGTTGGGGTTTGAAACATTCTCTGTTGATTTTTGAGCTATGGGTTGTAAGTCAAACTCTTGCTTCTTTGCTAAGACAGGAATGGAGCTCACTGCTTGCGATATTCATTCAACAGTCCGATTCTTGAACCTCGTCCGACCGTTCCAGCCTTTCCTGGTGTGTATCGCATCCATCGTAAACCTCTCAGATACCTTTACTGACTCTGGTTCTATTATCAGCCTGAGGTTGCTGCACCAGAGCGAAAAGTAAGCAGATACGAAGCTGTTTTCGCACGCGACTCGCCAGCAGTACAACTCGAGCTGACAGCACACACATCGTTTCGCAGGTTCCTTTCGACCAAAAAGTGCTATGGGTGGGTTCTAATGGATATTCAAAGTACAACTTACTGTCAGGAGCATTTACTGATCTCTATATTACTGCTCTCGCCAAATGCAGACGGCTGTTACACTCCTCATTTTCTTGGTCTGCTCACAGGTGCCGTTGTACGGTATCATGAGTTCAGACTCTAGTGATCCTTTATACTGGATGAGAGTTATTCTGGCTAGCAACCGGTGAGTTGTTTTATCTTAAAGCTCTGGAGAATCCATCTTAGTCAAACCCTAATGCGCCTTTTTTGTGGTTGCTGAGTGGTACCCTCATGGAGCTCGGTATCACACCTATCGTCACATCTGGAATGATTGTTCAACTGTTATCTGGAGCGCAGATTATCGAGGTTGACATGAGCTTGAAGGAAGATAGAATCTTGTCTGGAGCTGCTCAAAAACGTGAGTGAGCTGGCAACACCATTGACAACCAATTATGAAACTGAGACACGTCCTCCTGTGCTTTGAATCAACTGTGCTTTGAATCAAGTCTTTGCCATGATCATTGCATTTGGTCAAGCTACTGTCTACGTCTTGACTGGTCTCTACGGACAACCTTCTGACTTGGGCCCGGGTGTCTGCCTCTTGCTCATTCTCCAACTGGTCGCCGCAACCCTCATCGTTATGCTTCTTGACGAACTCCTCCAGAAGGGATATGGTCTTGGATCTGGTATTACCCTTTTCATTGCTACCAACATCTGTGAAACTATCATCTGGAAGGCTTTTTCACCAACAACCGTCAACACCGGTCGTGGGCCAGAGTTCGAAGGTGCCCTTATTGCTCTCTTCCACTTGCTCTTCACCTGGAATGACAAATCGAGAGCTCTCAAGGAGGCCTTCTACCGTGATAAGCTTCCAAACGTCATGAACTTATTCGCCACAGTTGCTGTCTTTGCAGCCGTCATCTACCTCCAAGGCTTCAGAATTGAGATACCAGTCAAGAATAACAGATTCAGAGGTCAACGTGGTGTCTATCCAATCAAGCTTTTCTACACTAGCAACATGCCAATCATGCTTGAGAGCGCTCTGACTTCCAACGTCTTCCTCATCTCTCAAATGCTCTTCACCAGATATCCAGAGAACATCCTGGTCAAGATTCTTGGAAGTTGGGAGGTGAGATCTTCGCCGTTGTCATTCACAGTATCGGCGCAGTCCCTTTGTGACACGTTTTGACACGTTTTCCTATCGATTTCTGTAGGCTCTTCCTGAATCTTCTCAGCTCTCTGCTGTCTCAGGTATTGCCTACTACATGTCACCACCACACAACTTCAAGGAACTCATCACCGACCCACTCCACTCAGTTATCTACGTCGTTTTCACCGTCTCCGCTGTTCGTCGCCATTTGGTCCCTACACTCCGTGATCATGACTCACTAATACACTCTTTTCTTAAATCTCCGTTGTGCAGTGCGCTATCTTTTCTAAGACATGGATTGAAGTATCTGGTTCGGGCCCAAGAGATGTTGCCAAACAGCTGAAGGACCAGCAGATGGTGATGGCCGGTCACCGCGAAGGGTCCATGTACAAGGAGCTGAAGAGGGTCATCCCCACGGCCGCTGCATTTGGTGGTGCCGTGCTTGGACTTTTGTCTGTCGTTGCTGATCTCATGGGGGCCCTGGGTAGTGGAACAGGCATCCTGATGGCTGTGACGACCATCTATAGCTGTGGGTTTCTTTGCCTTGGGCTCTGTTCTCAACTGAGAGTGTTGTCACTGACGTGAGCATTTCTACACTTACTTTCCTGTATCAGACTGGGAAATTGGCATCAGAGAATCCGCTGGAACTCCTGAAATGAGCGCTCTCAACGACTTGAGTAGGTTGCATTGTCTTCTCTTTTGCTTCTGTCACACTGACAAATTCTCCTTTTTTCGCGCTATCATAGTGGGTTAAACTCAAAACAAAATACCTGCAAAACAGACAATATCAGCTAGGTGTATGCAAGCCTCCGTATTGAGGCTGGTGCTACACCAATCACGATGGCAAGGACCTGATTAGTCTTGAATTAAAGTAATAATATGTATTGTTCTTGCCATCTGCTTGCTACCGCTACACTGCAAAGCCCCATGCAACCCTCCGCGTCATTCGAGCACGACTGCTTGCGGAATGCGAGGAAAAGAGACGTGAAAGTGTTCATTAAGCCGCTACTGATCCTCTACACCACCTGAACAAGACACAAATAATAATGAAAAGGTATTTATGTCAGTTTGAGGCTTCAAAAGTTTGACCATAGAGAGCCCGGGAAAGACTAACCTTCGGCGACAGAGCCAAAATCTTACCCCACCTGCCGCTCCTCCTCAGCTCTGCACTGACGGTACCTAACACTCTAGTTCCCACCATCTCTCCTTTGAAATTGAGCAGTACACAGGCGTTGTCATCAAACTTGACGAACCTGCCGTCTGGTCGCTGAAACTCCTTCCTCGTTCGAACAATGACCGCCCGTCGGATGTCGCCCTTCTTTACTTTCGACGTCAGTTGCTGGGCTCCTCCTGGAGAACCACCTGCTGCGAAGATCTGTCTGGCTCGTTTCACGACAACTACGATCTCATCTCCTGTAGAGCAGAAATGAAAAGGAAAGTGTCAGCATGCTAAAGCCAATCACAAAAATCAACCCTGTCCAATGGACTAGTATCCTGTTGAATTCAAGTTCAGCATTGCATTCCAAGAGAGCTATTCCCCCAGGTTTAATTGGGTGAACAGTCGAAAGCCTCTCCAGCTCAAGGCAAACGGCTAGAAGAACAGAAAAAGCGCTGGAAACTGACCCATGACGGATTTCCCATGATCTCTCCTCTTCAACTGGCCTATACACTTCACTATCGATGCTCCAGAGTTGTCTATGCACTACGAAGCATGGACAAAAGATACGATACGGTGATTAGTTACGCAGTGCGTCTGTGGCTTTGAGATTTTCTGCCTTCTGACAGCGACTCTCCTGCTAGAAAAGGATGCTGAGACATACCTGTAGTCTCGTTAGTAGACCAATAGCCATTTTTAATGTTTTTACGAAAGTTGAGGATATAGTATGAGGCAGCCTCGTGAAGACAAATGAAGCGGCAGGTACTGGCAGCAGGAATGGTGGCTGGTCGTCTGGTCAAACAATCCGATCTCAGCAAGGACTGGGAGGATACATTTTTGCTGAAATGAGCTGTCTTTAATTGGTATACCTACAAAGTGAAAGAATGATCATGACGCCCTTTGAGAAGCAGCCGCCAGAGATTCGTAAACAAAGACTTCGAGAAATCAAAGTATTACTTTGGTTAAAAAAGCTCCTCTCGAACACCCTAAACTGTTTAATTATATGCCAAACTCGTCCTCGCTCATAGCTGTGACTGTTGTGATGGACGAAGACTAGAATGAGAAAGAGAAATAAGTTGGTATAGGAAACGGGTCAGTTTACAGAGCACTCTTGCTTCGCTCTGTCTCTTCATATATCTGAATAAAACTACCAAGTCTTCTTAGTGTTCAATTCCGCTTCAGCAGGTAATTCTCAACAAGCGACAGTAAGGTCCATTCTGACAGCGACAACTATCTAGAGTTCACCTGAATCAGATCAACCTACACTATAGAACTGTTGGACTCCGATTTTTCTGATTTTACTTTTAGTTCAATATCAATATGGTTTGATGCCAGCTCAGAGGACGACCTAATCGCTCATCTAAGGTTTGGTTGAGGAGTTCGTTCAGAGGGAAGTATTAAAGGTCTTAGGGCTGCGTGGTGGGAGGAACTAGGATTGAAATAAAATAAAATACTAACAACAGTAATTGTTGAAGGATGGGGGTAATTATCTTTCCTCCATCCTGGAAGTAGAGGTGACCATTGCTTTTGCAACACGAAGCGAAGACGCAACAATGTTCCTACGTGGCATGGTGTCACGTTTCGTAATTTCAAGCGGAAAATGAAATTAAGGTATCATATAGTCATGGGTAGTGTATTGCACAACAAAACGTAAGCAAGGTTAAGCCTGAGGCAGCGCGACTGCAGCTCTCCTCTCCCTCTCCTTGGTGCTATCCTTCCTCGCCTTGTCTCCTTCAGCAGTCTTCTTCGATGAGGAACTCTTGGCTGATCTGAAGCACAAATACTCGACCTGCGTAGCTTTCCGTGACTCGAAGAGCGTCTTCTTGACTCCTTCCAATTCCCTCTGGAGTTCCTCACCTGCCCCAGATCCTGATGGACGAGCATAGGCCTTAGAAATTGTCGAGTAAATATCTGTCAAGACTGTTGTTGCGGTGGGAGTTTCATAAGCTCTCAGAGTCTGGTGCATGAACTCGATCTCGAGAGTCGCCTTAGGGATAGACAGAAAAGGCTATTAGTGACAGGAAAGTGTCCAGAGACTTGAAGATCTCAGACTCACACTAAGCATTCCTCCCATGCCAAATTTCTTGATGAGCATGAAGCACTCCAAAGCGACCTTTGCCAGCTCCAACAGCAGCGCGCTCAGCGCCCTCTCCAGCAGAGGCTTCGCGACCGAGCTGATCTGAGCATGCACAGCAACCAGCGCCAGTAGAGCTTCATACATATAAGATCCGACTTCTGTTGGTTTCGGTGCTCGATACCAGTCGATACCGCTATCGAGAATGCCGCGTCTGATAATGTCCTGTAGGATGATTGTTTTGCGACGGATGAAGTCATCAAAGAGGATCTTGTCAAGTTGGTCGACGACTTCATTCAAAGTCTGTCAATGGAAGTAAGAGTAAGTGCAAGTGTATACAGGAATGTCCAGAATGCGTTACTAACCTGTCTATCTGCCTCAGTAGCGACACCATACGATGTCTCAAAACCTTTGATGATTCTGGGAAGCAAGGTTTTCTTCAGATAAGCAAGGTTACTGATAGTAAGCAAGATTCGAGTATCCTATGATTGAAGGGCATAAGTCAGAAAGAACGCAATCTCTATAGTTCTGCAGAAATTTGGACTGACGATGTTTGTATAGTCCAGAGCAGATAACGATCCTTCAGGCCGATTCTTAGTAACACCAGGTGGTGGCGCGTTATCCAACGATGCATAATCTGAGAACGCTAGATGCACAAGACCGTCAAGCAAGAAGTAGAGAGCATCAAAGAAGGAGTTTTTTATTTTTGTGATGAATTGGGTAGAGACTTCGAGCTGTAAACCGAACAAAACAAGCAGAATCAGCGAAGACATTTTTTTTGAAAACGAGGCCACAAGGACGTACTCCTTTGTCAGACTGATTTGAAGAGCTCCTCTCCGTACCACCAGCGGCTAAATAAGCGCTCAGTGCGATATGTCGTTGGAAATCAGCAAGTCTGGTCAGGTAGATCGTGGTTGAAGGAGCATCTGGATTCAGGACCCAATTCTCAACCATGAAGAAGACCTTAGCGTCTAATAAAGATTACAAAGATACATGTCAGTACATCGATGGAAGAAAGAGACCAGAGAAAGACCGTCAGGCTAATAACCTACCCCTGGCCCAACATTCACAGATCACCTCTTCAAACTTCCACCTTGCACTCTCCATCAGGCCCTTCAACGTATCACCTGCTCCTTCGATCTCCACTGCATTAATTTCTGCCACACAATCCAATATCTCAGCCAAGAGCTTATTTGAGTACAGGCCTGCCGTGAGTGAATTGGATTCTAGTGGAACAAAAGCAGCCAGTTTTCCATTTGATGGGGAGGCTGATGAGTCAGAGAGAGAGAAGAACGAGCTGAGGAGCGAGATGTAGAGGTTAATGATATCGAGCGCCATTGATCGGCACTGAGTTGGTGATCGTTTGGACCCTTTCGTCTGAAATAAAGTATAAGTACTTAGAGGAAGATTGAGAATTATGAACTTGACTGACCTTCTTTAGTTTGCCTTCCATGTAACTCTTTGCTATTCTCCAGAATGAAGGAAGATTTGCTAACACCACCTCAGACGTGTTTTTCACCAGCTCCAAAGTCAGCTTCCAAGTCTCTGATCCTGCTGCTGAAGCTGATTGAGGAATTAAAACAATTAGAGGAAATCACCTAGATGTGAAAGAAAGTTCTCAGGCTTACAGATGATCAATTCCGGATCTTTCTTGTGTAGCGCAAGAACGCATTTCTGCAGATTTTGTGCGGACTTCCTAGCATCTGGTTTAGCAGTTTGTTCTTTGGACTTGACAACTGTACACAATGCAGCATTCTCTATATCAGAAGAGGTTGTAAAAAAAAGTCGAGGGTGTAAATAACTTACATTCTACTTTGGCAGCGCTGTGTTGATGAGATGATTTCAAAAGTTCTAAAATGTATTTGTGTTGCGAGTCAAAATAGGTCCAGATTGGATCTTCAGTCGAGTTGTTGTCATCCAGTTCGATCAGGACACTGTGATAACAGGATGTTGCATCAGAAGAGAAATTCAAAAGTAGAGATGGATAGAACAAACGAACGTGATTGTCTTCTCCTGGTCTTCGACACTCCTCATAGGATCTTTGAGAAGAAGAAGCAAATCCTTCTTCATACCAGCCATGATCCCTTCAGCACTCTTCCAAACTTTCTCATACACACGCTTTTCCTGAGAAGTCGTCGTCGTTCCCTTTTGCTTTCCCAGCATTCCGTCCAAAACAAACTTTCCCTTTTTCCAATCTCTCAGAGCCAGGTCATATCTCTGAGCTTGTATCGATGCCATTAATGATGAAGGGAGGTTGAAGAAGAACTTCGATCGTTCGAATACGTTAAGGGTAGAGGAGAGCTTGGAGGCTTTGAGACTGTTTTCTAGTGCCGGGAGGAATGAGACATCGGCTCGGTTTGAAGCATCTGATCACAGAAATTCATATGAGAATCATGCTGGTGGAATTTGGAATGAAGATGGAGCTCTCACTTTTAATAGTTTCTTTCAGCTCCTTTGTTCCATATTCGTTGCCTTCTCCAAACATGCTGTCCTGCATTTCACGGTATACGACTATAGTGCACAGAAATCAGTTGCCTCATTTTACTTCATCAATGTCAAGGGCAGTTCCACTCACCATCAGTACTAGCCTTGACAGCAACGAATCTGTCGAAGTTATCACCGACAAGAACACGCATCGCTTCAGACCGACTCTCTATACTTTCACGTAAGAAGGATATACCCGCAGCTAGATCCCGATAAGAAGCATCAGGATGAGCTGTAGACAGATACAGCTTGGGGTCGAAGGTCTTCGAGGATAACAGCACAGCGGCGCCTGCGAAGAAGGCAACGAAACATCAATATCCTGGTCGAGAATCAGGTTTGAATAGCAATACTCACGCGATTGCATATCCAGATGAGTCCTAGTACATCACAGCAAATCAGTCAGAGAGGTGTGGATGGGAAAAGAAGGTTCTTACTCTCTAACTCACATGTACTGTTTCGACGACCCACCGAGGCCAAGTGGATCTGGTTCATCAGCACCAGCTGCGTCTGCGGTCAGAGTGCCCACAACTCCACCTTCTTGCTCATGATCTATATCTTCCCAGCTGGTTGGTTCCAGTGAACGAAGTCGGTATTGCTGCAAGATGGTCGCTTCGTCGAATTCCATGGCTGAAAGACACGTTCCCTTCGAGCTACCTTGGTAGCAAACTGAAGGCTATACCTCGATAGAGGAGGTGGTTTTGAGAGTGTCTCAAGCTGAGCTGGTAAATGTATAGGATTGTTATCGAAATTATTAGGATGGGCGTCGAAAGGCAGGGGGCACTGCGTATCCTCCTGACGAACGATCCCAACACCCACTCACGAAAATCCTCGTTTCTCAATCTATATCGCAGGTAGGTCAACTAAGCATTGTACAGATCATTCATGACTGATTTTCTAAGAATTCGAGCTGTCTTTGGGCCAGCAGCAGATTCCCCTCCTTCGCTATCCTTGCCCTGTGGACCATCGCATCTTGCTGCACTCGTTGAGCCCATCTGGAAGCTGGATTCCTGTAGTGCCTAGTCTTAGACCTCTAAAGTCTGACTTGGCTGGAAAGGTTTCGAATCAGCTCCTGCAATTTCTCCTACACTTGAACGCAAGGTTGAGGGCCTTCTTTGCTTACTACAGCTCAGTTTAACACCATAGGGTAACTCTGTCCTCTGATAGGATGTTTGGGTGAAACGAGTCAGCATCCTGGTCTTACGATGTCTTCAGCTCTAGCCTCTCCACACCAGTCTTTTCTCAACCTCTCCCTCGATACTTCTGGACCATCCACTGTATCAGTAACAGAAACAAACACACCAGACTTATCCCCTGGAGCAATTTTTTCTGACAACTTAGGAGATACCAGTGATGGTGATGTCACCATTCCGCCAAATCTGCTCACCGGCACCCCGTTCATGAAGGTCACCGCCAACAAAGTTCAACAACGGTCTTTCACTCTGGATCTCAACAAAAGAAGCATTGAATGGGAGAGTAAACGTCACGGTATCGGTTAGTCTATCGTATTCTCACTCCGGCAAGATTGCATAGGCCGTTGCTTTTGAATATCACAACATGCAACTGACCTTCCAAAATATAAACTCTTAGTCCACATTGAGAACATTCGAGAAATCAGACTAGGATCAGATGCCCGTTCATTCCTCAACCAGTTCTCCCTCCCACCTTCTCTCGAGTCCCGGTGGATCACGATCATCTACACCTCTCTCTCGAAGTGGAAGACTCTTCACATGGTGGCACTGTCAGAAGCCTCTTTCAAGCTATGGAGTCAGGTCTTGGTAACTCTATTTGAGAAAATCAAAGACGGAGTGGGGAATCTAGAGAGGAACAACCAGACTTGGATGAAGCAGGCGTGGAAACAGGCCGAGGGTGCCGACGGGAAGAAACTTGATTTTGAGGCTGTCAGGTCGATGTGTGTCAAGTTAAGTATTGCTGTATCTAGGAAGGAATTGGAGAATCGGTTCAAGGTAAGAGTTTTATGACCTGTTGTTATTTATATGACTTGCCTAATCTTTTATTCCTAATCATGGCAGGATGCAGATAATGAGGGAGCAGGCTTTCTTTCATTCTCTGATTTCCAAAAGTTTGTGAAAGCTTTGAAAACCCGGAACGATGTGATCCACCTCTTTGATCAATTATGTCCTGGTGGAGAGATGAACAAAGCGAGTTTCTTGCAATTTCTCCAAGTTGAACAAAAAGTAAGCTTTGCATTGTGAGACTGGCTATAGACACTTATTACTCACATCTATCACTCTTCAGTCTAAGCTTAAAGCGTCAGAGTTGGAGAGGATTTTCTCCAAATTTTCCAACCCAGCCAAGGGAACCATCGCAGTTGATACCTTCACCTCCTTCTTGCTCTCGGCGGAAAACTCTGTTCTGTCCGATCAGACTCACGATATGACTAGGCCTCTCTGTGAATATTTCATCTCAAGTAGTCACAACACCTACCTGCTCGGTGATCAATGGAAAAGCGAATCATCAAATGAAGGTTACATCCGAGCGCTGCTTCAAGGCTGTAGGAGCGTTGAGAGTAGGTCTCAGATTTTCTTGGTCTTGGCGTGAATTGACTGAAACTGAGCTCTGGGTTTTCTGGCTTTGTTCCTGCCAGTCGACTGTTACGATGGAGAACATGAACCAATCGTTTATCACGGCAGAACTTTCACCTCTCGAATTCCACTACGCGACGTCCTTCACGCAATCTACAAGTACGCATTTGTGTCATCACCATATCCAATCATCATCTCAGCAGAAGTCCATTGCTCAGTAGAGCAACAGAAGAAAATGGCGTCGCTCTTTGTGGAAGTTTTTGGTGAGAAGTTGATTATTGAAGGACATGGCTTGGAATATCTGGATCCAATCTGTGGGAAACTACCTAGTCCTGAGCTTCTCAAATACAAAATTCTACTCAAAGTGAGTTTACCACTGATATTCTAATTTCTGAAGTCATTGTGCTGATGAAGTTGCTCTAATCTAGGCGAAAACGCCAGTGTCCTATCCCGAACAAGTTCTGGCTTCGCCATCACCAGAGCAAGCGGCCTCATCTACAGAGTTCTCCACCGATACTGCTGACACTGAGAGCACCTCTGAAGCCGAACTCTCTAGTGAGTCGCTTATGAGTACTTGAGGACTTGCCAACATGACTTATTTTCTTCTCCTGTAGCTTCCTCATCTTTTTTACAAAAAATTAGTCGACGAGTCTCATTCAAGGGTCGAAAATCTCTGGACCAAGATCTCCCTCCCGCGGCTCTGCCCCTTTCACCATCACCATCGCCAACCCTACACCAGAGTTCTCCCAAACATGAGATTGCACCTGAGCTTGTCAAGCTTGTCGTACACACTATTGGAGTCAAGTTCCGTGGGTTGAACAAGAAAGAAGTGTATGCTCCTCAACACGTTGTTTCTCTGAGCGAGAGGACGGCAAATAAACTGTTAAAGCACAACTTGGAAGACATTGTCAAGCATAACAGGACGCATTTGATGAGGGTCTATCCGAATGCGACTAGGATCTCTAGTACCAACTTTGATCCACAAAAGTACTGGGTCGCAGGAGTTCAGCTGGTTGCGCTAAATTGGCAGAGTTGTGGTAAGTTTCTGAATGGGCCCACCCGTGCAGGTACCGCACTGACCATCGAAACCATTTATTTAGATTTCTCTTTCCTCATGAACGGTGCAATGTTCCTGCGCAACGGTCGAAGTGGCTATGTTCTGAAGCCTGAGCCGTTGAGGATGAAACCCAAAGAGAAGCTCTTTGCACCTCAGCATTACGTCCTTAAAATCAAAGTAAGCAAAACTGTTTGTACTTTTTAATTTATAGGTAGTTGTGTAATAATTTACTTCTTCGACTTATCAGGTCATCTCTGCTCAACAATTACCAACTCCTACAGATCCAAGCTCGCCGATGCACAAGGAAAGGGAATTACGAGTTGATCCTCTTGTTGAAATCACTGTTTTCCCACCCAACACGAATAACTTATCAAACTCAACCTCATCCTTCTTACAACCCATGATATCACCACCTCCCTCCGCACGGGTCTCAATAGATCGCGACAAGTACCGACGACAAACGAAAGCAGTGGAGGACAACGGCTTCAACCCTCAGTGGAATGAAGATTTCACCATACCTTTCGACTGTCCGAGTGATATGCTAGACCTAGCGTTCGTGAAGTTTGAAGTCAAGTACAAGAGAGGCGCTGATGATGCTGCCGTCGCAGCGTATTGCATCTCAGTCGGAAGCATGAACCAAGGTGAGCGTTTCGAGTCACTGCTGATGATCTTGACTTTTTCTTTTTCTGTTGAGACTGACTCGATCCCTCGCCTCCAGGATACCGTCACCTGCCTCTCGTTGATGCGCAGCTGAATCAGTTCCTATTCTCGTCTCTGTTCGTTCACGTTAACCTGACGCCGGCCGACTAATCAGCTGGAAATGTCATATACCTCCTACATCTATACCTTTCGGCTCCCATATGTACCTTGAAACATTATTTGTTTTGTTTTCTATTTGATCCGGCCGATAATGCGAAGAGCGACCTCGAGCAAGTCATCGACCGAAAACTTACTTAAACCTCGTCCCCATCCCACAATTCAAAACACATCTCACATCTCTTGATTCCTTCATCTGTAACGATGGCTACTCTAGCTGCCCAAGCCTACGATTCTAACCAAACCAATCACAACCCAAACTTATACCAGACCAACGCGAGTTGTAAGATGACGGATATCCATCTTGATGGTTAGGTTATTAACACTTCTTCGAATTTCTGGCCCCCAGTTGTCTATTCTGACAAGTACACTGCCCCCGTTCTCGAGCTGCTCAACGCCCAGCCAGGCGAACGTATCCTGGATATCGGCTGTGGCTCTGGGGAAGTGACAGAGCGGATTCGAGGTCATGTCGAGTCCAAAGAAGGAGGAATTGTTTGGGGTACTGACTCAAATCAACCAATGGTATGAAGGGTTTCATCTTTTCAGTCGCCTGGATCTCGGAGCTGACTTGATAGATGACCTTTACCTCATTCAGTTAGACACCGCTGCGACCCAGTTCCCTGAGCTGAAAGGCCATCTCTTCCAAGGCGATGCTCAAGCTCTGGACGTTCCACCTGAGCTAGAAGCAAACTCGTTTGATTCAGTTTTCACAACCGCAACGCTTCACTGGTGGTAGGTACTACTCTACTTCACAAGTTTGGCTCCGCACCACAACTTATTCCTCTTTCCGCTTTTCCAGCAAGCGTGACCCACCGGGTGTTATCTCATCGGTCAAGAAGTTCTTGAAGAAGGGTGGAAAGTTTGTAGGAGAATTTGGAGGGTTCTCAAACGTCAGCGGCATTCGGTCGCACCTGTATCAGATTCTAGAGGAGAAGGGCTACGATGCTGCTTCCCTTGATCCATGGTACTTCCCAACTGCTGATCAATACAAAGAGGTAAGTCCTTGATGTATTTATTAATAGTAGTATTGTCCTTAACCACTCTCTTCCTCTGTTGCGCTAGCTCCTGGAAGAACAAGGGTTCACTGTGACCCATGCTTCTCTTAATCCTCGTCTCACTCCTCTCCCAACCACTCTCAAAGGTTGGCTAGCCACATTTGCTCGTAATTCCTTCTTGTCGACCCTTGACGACGACAAGGCGGAAGAGGTGATCGCTGAGGTTGCGAGGCGATCTGAACTTGATTGCAGGTGGCCCGATAAGGCTGGTCTTCTCAAGAGTAAGAGCGACTCCTCTGAAGGTACTGGAGAATGGGCTGTTATGTATGTCAGGTGAGTTTATGTTTTGTTCAGATCTGGATCTTGATTGTTTGCTTGCTGATGGAAGGAAACTGCAGACTGAGATTCTCAGCTACCCTTGAGTAAAGAGCAATGTCTCAAATTTCAGGTTTCAGAGGTTCCAGGGTTGTAGTAAGTACTAAAAGGTCTGAGATGGTATCGTAATGGTTGTTACCAATTTAGTTCATTGGACGAAGTGATGCAAGACATCATTGATATTTAAGCCGGTTGCTACTTAGAAGTAAGGACCAATGCCTTTACTGACACCTTCTGAAACAATTTCAGATTCATGAGAGAGCTGGATCAGCTATAAGACATGGCTCGTGCAAGGGCAGATGTAAGACGTTCAGCTGATCTTTCCAATAGCAGTATTCTAAGCATCCAGAACGTCCATCTGGCTCTGAAATGTTTACCATTGGAAGACCCTGGAGGATAGACACATGTGCCAGACAGGTAGCACATAATTCTTTGACGACGGAGGGTTCGCTTAATTAACAATAGAGCGAGCCAATTCGATACAATGAGTATGAGTCGAGCTGGTGTGTGGATGACGAAGATATCAGAGGATGAATGGGATAAATCTCTCGCAGCAACTTAGCGACCTAACTAGAAAACCTCACCCAGAAAAAACAGGCTTGCTTCTACAATTCAAATTCAGCATCTCACTGACAGACAGGAACAGAAGATCATCAACTTTTGCAAGCTTGTTGGTGATGAAGCTTGTACTACTCATCCATTCCAAATTTTGAAAGAAAGAACATTAGTAGGTCGATCCATAACCTCAAAAAGGAGGTAAATACACCCACCGAGAGGTCTGATCCCTCTTTGTCGCTGTCGGTGATGAGATCCAGCTTCCTCTCCAGTTGAATTAGAGAGGAGAGTAGGTTTTCCTGAGACATATAAAATAGAAGTTAAGATCTGGGATACCAACATTCTTCCAGTATAGTTTCCGGCCGCTCGTATCTGGCTGTTGTTCTCTGAAAAGCTATCCAGTTTCACCAGCAGCAAGACCGGAAGGAGCAGGTCCGATCAAGATGACATTGGAGAAACTAGAGGCAGGAAGAGAGACTAGTGTGTGTAGTTCCAGGTTGGTGAGAGGAGGCTCGATGACTTTGCAGTCGCTGCTGTTGCCTTGGAGCGGAGCAGATTACGATGGACAGGATGGAGATTTGGCGCATTGCTGAGCGAAAGGTGGTGAGCTAGAGGAAAGGAGATATGGTATGCTAAATTCTAATGAGGCTGTGTTGTGATGAGAAATTGTCTATTCTCATTTGGGAGAGGCGGTAAGTTCGCTCCTGTCCTCCCTTGTCTCTTTTAGGCGACCTTCAATGTTTACAGGTTTTACATCTGTATTTTTTCGTGGTGTTTTGATATATAAACAAATTTACACATTGTCAGACAAATACGTTGGGCGATTGCGTCGCTTCACGACTGATTTCTGTGACAAAATCGGTAATGGGCTACTACTTGTTCCAAGAATTTCTCCGCATCGCATTCGACAAAAACCTTTACAAAGAAAATAACCATGAAGATTCGTATTTGCGCGATCAACTGATCCCTGAAGATTCGCAGCATAGATTGAAAGCCGTCGAAACTGTGAGTGGTGTGCGGTTAGGTCGGGTGGCTGCTTGACCGTGTTTCCGTCAAGGAAGAAAGGTGTCTTAGTATCTAGGCCTCAGAGTCGTAAGTGCATCACGTTCTATACGGTCTCTCGCAGTAGGGAAGCCATCTCAAATCCGAAAAAATCTCATATCAGTCCTAAACCATCCAAAACACCCTGTCTGAATAATTTAGAATCTGAGCGCCGTGAAGAACCTGCAGATTAGAAGAACATATGATCAGTCACTGTGTCAGCGAAAGAATAGGTTTGGAGAGAGAAGACGTACCACTTGTTCTTGCCAGATTGGTATCTCTCCTCGAGCAACTTCTTGACAACCTTCTTGGCATCCTCTCTCTGGGTTGGCTCCTTGAAGGTCTCAACGGTGACGGTTCCTTTGAGAGATTCGAGTTCGAGAGCGTAACGAGTTGGCATGAGGTGGTTGTAGTTGACGGCCTGAGTGTTCAAGTACGAACGGAAGTCAGTAACCTTTTTTCCTACCAAACCGATATCCCGTATCTTCCGGCAAGATTCTCCTCCATCCTAACTGTACAGAACTGAATGAGTTGCTTACCTTGATGAAAGGCTTGACCTTTGATCGCTTAGCGATTCTCTTGGCTCCCATGGACTTGGTGACCTTCAATGGGTATCTCTCAATACCAGCAACGATGGCGTGTGGGTATGGTCTCTCCTTTGTTCCGTCATCGTATTGCTTGATGACAACAACCTTCTTTCCGGCTTGACGACCGGAGAGAACAACGGCGACCTATAAATTTTGTTGAATCATTGCGAATCAATTGTGAAGAGCGTATTTCATAAGCCGGCGTAAGTTGATGAGTTGAGAGGAGAGGTGAGGTTAGGGTTGGGAGTTGTTGAAGAAGACGAGGGAAATATATCAGCAAGTCATCCTTCCCACAATTGGACTGAACCTATTGACTGACCTTTCCTGGCTTGTAGACTGATCCCAACAACCACACCAAGACAAAAAGGAACACAATCAGTAACAGTTCCACTTCAAAACTCCACCAACGTCTCTTCAGCTGATCCAACAGTCCAATAATTCCACCTCAAACCCCTCAGCTGCAACCACCGAATGTCTATTCCACCGACTCTCTCCATCCCTTCGCTCATATGAGACCTGACGACCTGAAAGTAACTCTCACCTAGAACACAAACAGAGCAAGAATAATGTTAGTATAGCCATCCCATCATCTCGAATCTGATTTTAGCAGCTAAACTCACCTTTGACCATCTAATTAAGTCACAATTTCAACCAGAGTTTCGAGAGGACAAAAGTATAGTCAGTATCTTTCTTCTCTCTGTAATACTAGCTGATAATGTACGCACTTTGTTGAGACTTGAGGAGGTTGCTGCAATCAACGGAATTTCCCAGTTCAGGCGGCTCGTTCGAGGTCGGTGGCGAGAGAGCGCCGCGAGTGTGCATGGCCTTTTCCCACGGTGAAAACTATACAGTGATAAACCTCATAACATCCAGTAGAAATCTCACTCTTTGTGGAAGTTTACATTTTGAGACATAACAGAAGTTTCAATAACCGTTTGTCTTTCTCAGCAATAGAAAAGCAGTGCAATGATAACCAGATTGATCCAATTTTCAGCATGTATTACAAAAGAAAGTACTGCAAGCGTTTCGTCTGCCTCGTCTATGCTAAATCTCGTTCCACATTTTCTACATTTCTCTTCAATAAAGAAATCTCTTTGAAATGGCGCTTGAGAGAACAATTCTGACGACTCTCTCCAGCGCCACTCTAAACTTTCTCAGTTTTCTAATGTTTTCAATGTCGAAACAAGACACGCACCAAAAAAAGAAGGCTGTGGACAGCGACCGATAGTGAACTTCAGTGTTGGCTAGTCTCTTGACCAGCAGCGCACGGTTCGGCTTTCAAACTGCTTTGTTTACAAGTTGCGAAATCGCACGAGTTAACTTCCGTTGGGCCCTTCATGAAGCGAGAAGAGCTCCTCAGACATTTTCTTTTCGACTCTGCATTCAATACTATGAGGAGATGGGTGGTAGTCTTTGCAAGTACACACCGTCACTGGTGATGCTTCACAATCACCTTTGTGGTTCTGTTCGCGTCAGCCGTGTCTATAGTTCATAAACATGGATCAAGCACATCAGCATACTCTCCGTTAAGAAACGGTGTGTAGGCAATCCTTTTCAATTTCAGGTCTGTCAGGGAGTCAATAACCTTTCAAATGAACAACAGCCGTAAGAAAGACTAGAATATGCCATTTCAAACCATCATTATAGATGATGACTCTTCATTATTTCTTTCATCTAAATGACGTTCCACCTATAGTCTGTTTACAAAGCGGAGGCACCAGTAATGATATCGATGCTGCGAGTGCGAGGAATTTATGTCAGTCTCGAGTGACAGAACAGCAAATGATACGCAATTTTTGGATCTTACAGTTCGTTGGTAATGACGGCTTGACGACCTCTGTTGTACTTCATCTGGAGCTTTCCGATCATATCCTTAGCGTTCTTGGAAGCGTTCTCCATAGCTTGACGCCTGGTTCATCGCAAGAGCAGTAGTCAGTCATCAGGGAAGATCGCAAGAACTGAGAGGGATGAAAGGCGACGAACTTGGCAGAGATCTCAGCGGCGTGACCTTCAACGAGAGCGGAGAAGATGGCGGAGGACAAGTTGAATTGGGCCAACTGGGTACCTTGGTCTTCTTCGGCAGCCTCAGCAGCTTCGTTAGTGACAGGGGATGGGTTAGCAGTGAACGACTCGTAGTGAGTGAATCCGCCTGGGAGGACAAGCAAATGCGGTTGGTCAGCCGAAGCCACTAAGCGTTATGTGACTAGGGGGTCAGGGACGTACTAGCACCGAGCAATCCGGATTCGGAGATGACAGTCTTCGTGGTTGACTCGTACGAGATGGCGGAGATGTACTTGTTGTAGATGATGGTGATCTGATTTGGTTGTTGACGGGTCAAAAGAACAATTAGTTGTGTTGCAACACAGCCAATCAAGAAGCCAAAAGCAACAAAATCGAGTGGCATTGACTTACGACATCGTACTCCAAACCCTCCTTCAAGATTTCATCAGTGATAGTGGAAGCGGCGGCGAAAGTTGGGACATCCTTTGCCATGGCTGAGAAAGACAACTTCATGGAAGTTGGGCTGAATCTGGAAATCTGAGCCTTTGGCTTATCACCCAAACAGATGACCTCGCCCTCTGGGTTCTTCTTAAGTTCGTTTTTGGTTCGCTTGGCAATGGATGAGTGGATACCACCACAGAGACCGGAGTCGGAGGAGACGGCGATGTAAAGAACCTTCTTTCCCTCGTATGCAACATCAAGAGTCTTCATCAATTCTAGGAAAGGGGAAAGCATGGAGGAATTGTGAGTAACAGAAAGAGGTGAGGCTCTCCAAAAGTGCAACGTACCATCGTTACCGATGGAGAACTCCTTAGCGGCTAACATAGCTCTGGTAGCCTTGTTGAGTTTGGTAGAAGCAATAACCTTCATGGACTGTTAATTGATTAAAAACATGTTGTCAGGTACAGCGTCGGAAGGGCGATGGGGACCAGTAGTCGACGAAGCCAATTCCCGGTCACAGGCGCAAACTCCACACATTTGGTCCATGCAGAGAGTAATGTAGAAGAGCCATCTTCATCACTTCATAGCACAGATGCGACTCTGGTGACACCAATCAGATTGAAGTTGGCGGCCAACGTGCGGATAAGCCAGTGGACCTTCATGCAACAACCCCAGCCTTGTGACCGAGACACCTCTGCCGTCAAAATAACCAGACCAATTACTTTGGACACCATCAACATTCAGACCCCTTTTCCGTCTCCTTACCCTCACAACTGAACCTTCAGCACCACTCCATCCGTCCGAAATGAATCGTCTTTCCACCGCGCCAGATTTTATCTCCGTGTCCTGCTTAATAAAACCAGAAACTCATGATCTGAATAAAACGTACGTTGGTGATCTTCTCAATGTTCTTGACAGACTTCAACCTAACAAACAGGAGAGTCAGGAGTTAGTAACTGTCGATTCGTCACGCCGCCGCGCCTTTCCCTCTCTTCTTCCTCACTTCACAGCAGCCATGTCACTCTACGTACCTCTGCTCAATCTCCCTGAGGGTTGCCTCGGCCACCGGGGCTGTTTAGAGTAGCATTGTAAGAGGTTGATAAGAGGGAAATTGGGGGAAATGGAGGGAGATGGTGCGAGCCGCCGAGTTTTTCGAGTGGGACCAAGTTGGAAAATGGCAAAAAAGCATGGTCAGTCCCTCCAGTTCAACACTATCATTACAGGAAATCATTGAGGTCTATTGAACTCGAAACATACTGGTAGAGAAAGCCCTATAAGTTTCGAAATAGAGATATAGAGGTCAGTCATTTTCATTCGCTGCTGCACCAGTCGAGTTTTCCACCGTTTCTGAATCAAACCATGAGCAACAAAAAGAGCGTACCTCACTGGGGTATGAGCAAGAGCTCTGGCAGCTGGACGAATGGCTCTTGAAGCGAACATGGCAGGCCGTTTGATCGTTGAAGAGCAGTTCAACAGATGCTCACTTCGCTGAGAGAGAATGTGTGGCCAAAAAAATCGGAAACGGCGCAGAGACGTCTGTTTTGGTTTCGTCGCATTCAAGACTGACGAAACCCAACGCTGCTCTCTTATAGACTTGAACTGAGATGGAGAGTGATCAGAAATGGACGTCGTTTGAAGCAATCCAAGGCTCACGCAATCGACGTCGCGGCAGTCAACAGGTTGTTCATGTTAGTACCCTATTCCCAGTCATTCTAATAATCTTTGTGTTTCCTAAGTCATTTTTCTTAATGGACTTATCGAACTTATCCTCCTCCCTTCTCGTCTTATCCCATGTCCAGTTGAACTACTTCCCAATAGCCTCGATTGCTCCTGTGATCGCTTCATCTCTCAGCAGATTCTTCTTCTTTGGAGGAGCTCTGACTTCAAACAGCTAAATAGAAATTTTTTGTGAGCAGTATGCACTACATTCGGTATCTCCTTGATCCATCGCCTGGTTGAGTATCAGAGCGACGGATGGGAAATATCGGTCGCAATCGATGCGCCAACATATCATTCCAGAGTGTAATTTTTCCATGGCTTTTGCCATCGCTGGAGCTTAATACACTAAAGAGTCTTAGAAAGAGTTAGACCTACACGAAGACTTCCATTGACAGCCTCGTCAACTGTGCGGTGGTGATATGCGACATTAGAGAATTTGAAAAGTCAACAGCTCATCAACAAGAGCCTTATATAGAAATAAAGAATGAACCCAGAGCTTTTGATCTCAGAACTGTACGATTATTATATACCGACAACTTCAGACAGTGCTGCTACGATGCCAGAAGGTGATAGTCAGAACTTGTAGGCATCGTAATCAAAAGTGGAGAACCGGTATCCGGTGAAGAGCTGTCCTTCAAACTCCAAAACGATCAAAGGTTCTGTAGTTGTAGTAGAGTGATTAAAAATTTGCTCAAAATCGTAAAGCAGATGGTAAGGGTGATACTTGAAGCGCATAATGCGGCGCCAGTTGTGCCTGAGGGGTACCATCGCAAGCTTTCGGATATTTGATGAACTCTCATTTACTGACTCCTTTGGGGAACCAGCAGTTTAGAGAGCCCCTGAGTAAATGAAGTATCGCAAAACGTATTCGGAGGATTTCTGCACAGATATCTGCGGGTCAACATACAAAGAGATAAAAAAAAAAACGCTCACGTCTCCAGGACTGGTATATCTATAGATTGGTTGGGGATGGTTAAGGAATGAACAAAAAGGTTTCCCCCTGGTCCTTTCTAAGGCAGATGTGTATTGGGGCCACGACTAGAGGCTACTAACAATGTGATTAAGGAGGCGGAGCAGATTCAAAACCCCCTCAGGTAAGGGACACTCGTGCCAGATGCTTGCGACAAATGTAGGAAGTGATGCCATATGGAGATCCATCATATCTTAGTTCTATCAGTTCTATCTACGTATCTAAAATCTAACCAAAAGCTCCAATAAGAAGAAAATCTACTCAGACGGCCCGAACGCCAACAAACTCTCTCTACTTCTACCTTCTTTCCAGCTCTTTCTAATGACCTTTGCAGTCTCTTCAACATTTCGTCTCAGTTCTTGGCCTTCAGGTCCTCTAAGTTTGGCCCAAGTTGAGTCGAATTCCTTTCTAACAGCTTCGATAGTACCGGTGATGTTCCCACCTCTGAATGGTTCACGAGGTGGGTTTCTGACCTCGAGAAGCTCGATGGCCACCTTCATGACCAAAGAGGCTATCGAAAAAAAAAGACAAAAAAAAAAGGCATTAGCGTGTTTGATAGGTGAATCAGAAAGTTGGAGATGTTTACCTCTAGCAGCAATGTCAGGCTGGTCCATCGCCATCGGCCAAGCAACTATTGGGACGCCATAAAGCATAGACTCGTAGAATGAGTTGCTTCCACAATGAGACTTTACGAAGTTTAAGCTGTCAGGTATCTTCGATGGTATTGGGGTCCAGGAGGAAGCACTCACCAAGAAGAAACCAGTGGCTGGGTGTGCCAATACCTTCTTCTGATCGCAGAACTTGACCAATTTCCCCTTTTCTTGAGCCTTTGCGAGTGCCTCGATGACTGCAGGGGGCGACTCAGCTCCTGACCATCCTGAGGGTACAGTGAACAAGAACGGGAAATCAGCCTCCAACAGCGAGAGGATGAGCTGTTCGACGTGGTGTGGTGTTTGGATGGGGAAGTAAAGCGTTCCAAAACTGATGTAGATCAGTTTCTTCTCGCCGTAAGTTCTTAGAACACTTTCCAAGTAGAGGTCAACTTCATCCTTGACGGCGCCTTCCGAGGGTACTTGGGGGCTATCAAGGACCAGGGGGTCGACTTGTGGCCTAACATTTGTCCAGCAAATGTCAGTATGAAAGCAAAAAGACAAG
Organism: Krasilnikovozyma curviuscula; assembly: GCA_014825775.1. Classification (NCBI taxonomy): domain Eukaryota; kingdom Fungi; phylum Basidiomycota; class Tremellomycetes; order Cystofilobasidiales; family Mrakiaceae; genus Krasilnikovozyma; species Krasilnikovozyma curviuscula. The sequence continues at coordinate 135,647 of MVAQ01000010.1, read as the reverse complement.
AGAAAAGAATTATCATTACCCAATTTGCAAGATCTCACACTTTCCCGCCATCATAGATACGGCGACTTCTGCCACTCCTGGTTCAAGTTCAGCACACGAGGCGAGAACCAAACTGAATGCCAGAGTGGTCAGTCAAGGAAGCGCAGGTCGAAGCTCATGGGAAACTCACCCATCAAAAGATGGCATGGCAAGGAACGACCCAGCAACAACCATGACACCCAAACTCGAAGTGATGTCAGGTTGTGGGAAGAACTCGTCTGCGTGTCGGCCATCGCACCAAATCAGTCGTCGCATTCTTCTACAACCGCGAAGCTCGACACCACTCACAATCAAAGATATCTTGACATCCAGGAACTTTCAAAACTGTTCCATCAGTTGCTCTCCAGGCCTGTATGGAATAGATTGTTATCATCAGTACCTCGGGCTTCGCTTTCAAAGGCCTAACGCGTGAAACTCACTTCTGCGACCTTATCGGGGTCAGAGAAATCTCCTTGTAAAGCCTTATTACACGCTCCAACACGATAGTATCCGTGGACTATACACCCCACAGTCTGAATTTAGAATGTCAGTAAGGGGAGCCAGACAAAAGGAAGGGGGGAGAGAGACCGGAATAAACGCACAGTTGGACACATCATGAGTTTACGGATCTTCAGATCTTCTCCCTCAGTTAGTCCCTTCGCTGCCAAAGCTTTGGTTAGGATATCGGAAATGAACCTGGCGTGGACCATCTATTGGGCACAAAAGGCACATTGTTGATTAAAATGTGTGTCACATAAAATCGCGCAATGAATGAACACACATCGAACAGAATAGTAGAGGGGTTCTTGTCAAACCCTTCTCCTGGCTGCTTGTTGTATGCGCCAGCAATGTTGGCGCCAATAGCCGCGAGATATCTCATCGCATGCTGCAGGTTGCCCTTGTCCCCAGTTTCAGCGATCCCCCGAACCACAAATCGGGACTTGATGGACTCCCAGATCGTCTTTGAGGACATCTCACGCTCGACAATAGGGATCCTGGATAGCATTGGTAAGCGTCTGTAAAACTCTAAAGGGGTGACGATGAGGGTAGAGTAATATTGCTCACATTTCGAAGCTTGTGAGAAAAGTCACATAGAGGTTTGGGAATAGAGTGAGAGCATTGGCAGCAAGGCCCTTTTAAAAGAAAGTGTATCAGTGCCGAGAAGCCAGAGAGGGAGGATCTGGTCGGCTCTTGTCTCTGTCGGTGTTCCGACTGATTATCTACGAACAATCACTCACAATTTGAGGCATCGTATGCCCAAAGATGGAGCATGGAATGAACAGAAAGTGCTCTGTCGTCATTATCTTGAAGCTTGATGATTGAAAAGGTCGACGGTAGTCAGATGTAGCTAGCTACGTTTCTTGTGGCTTAGCGAAAGTTAAAAAGTGGCTTACCCGCCAGCAGTGCCGAATAAGAGCAGTGGGCAATTGCGCATGTTTTTCGGTCTCTGATAGTGACTAACCAAATCAAAATAAGCACCTTGGAAAAATTGAGTCAGATCCTCATTCCTTGCTACTGAGCGAATGAGCTCGTTTCCTGAATCGGCTGTAGCACAAAAGAGGCTAGCGGAATTTGAAAAAAAAAGTAGATGAGATCGTAAAAGTAGTACAGAAAGCTGTCTAAGCGACCTTCGTCTTGGATCTCTTTCCAACTTGGGCCTGGAAACCAGCTTTGATAGGAAGAACAGAACGACCTGGTGTGGGAAAACGATGAGCAAGCGAAGATAAGGGTTATAGTTGAAAATGTGGCAAAGAGAGGCTATGAACTTACGAGATCCACAAGTCTGACAAGTCATGAAGTACAGTCTCTGATCCTTCGACAGCAAAGTCTCTGGAGATTTACACGTCTGACAAGTGACGTACTCCACTAAAAGCAGGCGGTGGTGATGATAATGCGCGGCGTGAGATATGACAAGAGACCAGGGTAACATGAAACCAAAAGTAGAAAAAAAAATAACAAGAAAGGAGAAATCAGCTAACAATTTAACAGAAAAGATTGTCAAAAGGGCGGAACGTACCGATGTACCTCCTCAACACATTCTCCATGTGCTTCTGAGTGTAACGACCCTTGATAACCAATCTATGACTTCCATCAACCGAACCGCTTGTACCCAACTCAGCAAACAGGAATGAGATGACGTGTTCGTCTGAACGGTGCATTCGTTTACAGATATCAGCCAAGTTGGCAAAGATGGTTTTCTTGTTTCCTTCCTTGTGGACGGATGGTGGTGCAATGGTGTATCGTCGACGGGTTCCAACATCTGGGTTTGCTGCATGGAGGATTTGGAAGGCTCGGTGGAGTAACTAGAAGTAAAGTAAATGGTGGGAGGACGATTAGGAGGAAGCGCAAGAAACGAAAATCAAATCAGTTTTGAGAAGTTCAACTCACTTCGTCATATGTGTAGTCTCTGTCAGATCCAGCCCAAGGCATATCCTTGTCACCCTTCAGCTCGTCGATCTGAGCATCGTCTTCTCCGCCAGCTCCACCACCGAAGACGTTGTCACCCAGTTCACCTTCATCGTACTCCTTGATCTCACCACCTTCCTCACCATCCTCACCACCAGCATCCTTCTCAGCAGGTGCAGAGGTGGAGAGTTCCTTTTCGAACGCCTCCAAATCGAAAGCAGCCTTCTTGGATGACTTCTTTTTCTTCTTCTTCAAAGACGAGAAGTCATCAAGCCCTTCACCTTCACCCTCTGCACCCTCTGCAGGCTCTTCAATGATATCATTACCAGTCTTGTCAACTTTTCGAACTGGCGCTGCTGGAGCTGCTTCTTCTTCGTCCTGGAAAAAGCGATTTTTTAGGAGTCACATTGAGACCAAGGTTTTTTAACGTCAGTATGAGTGTAAGGACTGATGGTCTGGAACAACAAGGAACAGCTCACTTACATCAGCAATGGTAACAGTCTTCTTTTTCTTCTTCTTCTTCAGGTCTCCGAACATGTCTTCACCAGTTTCTTCAGCTGGTGCTTCTTCACTTTCTGGTGCGTCAGCAACCACTTTCTTCTCCTTCTTGGACTTCTTCTTCATTCCTGAAAAAATATCTTCTTCTGGTTCAGCCATGGTGGATGGATTCTCTGATTTTGTTGGGCTTTGTAAGCTTGAAGTGGGTCGTGGTCGAGTGCGAGAAAAAGCGTGACTTAAAATCTCCCTGTTTCTACGTAATTTATCAACTTTTTGAACAATGCGCATATAACTTGCATGGCCATTCACGTTGCTTTGTGGCTGTAGCTGATTTTCCATCCCGGTTTTCATAATCTGTATACGGGTTTGCAGCAATTATGTACACCCCAAACACACGGGCCACGCGCCTGTTGTACATCCAGCCGCTACCTCCTCGTTACGGGTATCGTTGACCAGTTGAGAGCAGTATTGAGACCCCCAAACTGCCCAATTGAAAGAGCCAGAGGTTATGAGGGTATTATAACTAAAAGCTGGCGATGGCAACGGATCACGAGTAGGAAACGCAACGCAGGTAATGATGGACCCTCTGCAGAAACAATCACAGAAAAGAAAGATACAGGGGCCTGTAAGAAAAGGTCAAGGCAAAGACAACTTGATCAGGACTACTCACAGAGGGATAACATTCTGGTCCTCATGGCGTTAGCAGCACTCTACTTCCCCGTGGTCATGAACTTCATTAGCTTCTTCAACTCTTCCTCCTTCTGCTGACTTGTGAGAATAGCTTCTGGTGGTATTTCAAGCTCTGCTGCGTCGACTCCTGGTTTTGCCGCCACTTCTCTACCCTTTCCTTTGACCTTCTTCTTGAGCAATACCTCTTTACCGTCTCCATCGACCTCCATCACATCATCGTCATTGACATCTTCGTCCTCATCATCACCAAACAGGTCATCGTCATCGTCATCGTCATCCTCGTCCTCATCTTCATCAATCACACCAAATCGTCCTTTCCAGTCGAACTTCTCATACAGCGCATCACATACTCGGACCGCGTTTGAACGACGACGTTCATGATTGTCGAGATCCCCTTGAGGCTCATGGTTTGGAAATGTAGTTTCCACACCAGGACCGACGTTCTGAAGTAAAGACACGTTCAAGCCTTGTCGGTCTCACCGTTGATCAGAATGAGAAGGAAAGAACCAGCTCACTCACCACCGTCAAGAGACTCAGGAGAAGCTGATCAGTAGCAGGATCATTGACCTGCACAGGGTGTACCAAATGTTGAGCCAGTGCTCTCTGCTGAGAGCGAGCTTTGACGCCAGCGGTGGTATTAGGGTAGAGAGCGGAAGGAGGAGGTATGGACGAAAGATTATGTGAAAGCAACCCCAATAGAGACAACAAGTGGGACTGCTGAGGAAGTAATGAGGATCTATGTCGTAGAATATGGGTGTAAGCGTCGGCACAACCAACCAAGGGAATGTGACAATGAACTCACGACGAAGCTATTCCTGCATCGTTTCCCCACTGGACATTTTTTGACAAGTTCTCTATCGCAACCAATACTTGAGCTGTTGAGGACTGTAGAGACTTGAGGGAGTCAATTGGGACTTGGGTTGGGGATAGAGTTATTGTTGAAGCTTGTGCTTGGCCTTCCATTGCGGAGATGCCCGTGTAAAGGTCAGACTTCCGAGTTCCTCGGATGATACTGGGTTGGTACCGTAATGCTCTTGGAGAACTGACGTCCACGTATCAGCCGTCTGGAAAGCTGACGGAGCGGGACACTGCCTGGCTTGTAAACGAGCCGCAAATCAGCGGGTATCTTGATTCCGATGATCAGCAAAGCTACCCAAGTGGCTTACAGATATTGTACTCCTCAAATTGGATTGCTTCAATTTCCTTGCCTGGTGGACGTTAGCGGCGAAGGGTGATTCTGAGCGCTGCTGCTGACGAGAACTTAGTCAAACTCCAAAAGTATCAATTTCTGCAGGTTCGGTCCTGATTTGGAGTTCTTCAGCATGTCTGGACTTATTGGTAACTTGAAGGAGAGGGATACCTCCAACGTAGCACCACCACCACCGCCGACACTGGCTAATACGTCGTTCCAAGGATTCCCCAAACCACTCCATCGTTCCCTACAGCCCCACAAGAAGGTATCAGCATTCAAAGCATCTAGAGCTACTGTAATTACCCCAAGACCTTCAGCTCCTCCAGTTGTTGTGGAAGCTCGCAGTGGTCTGACGTCAAAATTTGGCACAGAGACGAAAGCTGGCGAGATCGATGACGAAGAAATCTCTCGAGAGAATGAGGAGAAGATCAGAGGAATGAGCTTGGAAGAGATTATGTCAGAAAGGGAAGAACTTCTCGAACGTTTTGGGTCCGATCTACTTGAGGCTTTCAGGACACGAGCTACGAAGAGCGACACGAAAGGGAAGGGTAGAGTTTTGGATGGTTAGTTTTCTGCCAAATCGTTAAATGTTCATGAATCTAAACATCTGACTTGTTCTTGTCAGCTCTCGTTGCACCGGTTCCCACGAAATTCCTTGAAGAGGACTCAATTTCTAAGGAGTCTGAAATGATGCTTTCCAATCTGTCAGCAACCGAAAGGATCCAGGAGCGAGAAGAGCTAGTAGAGAGGTTCGGAGGTGATCTGTTGGCGAAAGCGATGGCCAATCGAAGGTTACACCGCGGGAAAGGGAAGGATAGAAAGAGCGAAGAGCCACCGAGTAAGAGGGCCGTCAGATTCTCAGATGGTGCGTCCCTTCATTGTCGAGATGAATTCCTAAACCTTACCACATGGTTTCTCTATAGTGCTGTCGACTTCTTCACTCGAACAAGTTTCGGCATCGTCGTTGATAACAACACAGTCCCTTCCCTCAGACCCTTCGTTGTACCCACTTCAACCACCAACAGATACTTCAGCTCTTAATTGGACCTTACAAATATCCAATACACTTCCCGATTCCAACTCAATTCGATTTGGGTTGGACGGTCAACCTATCGCCCTTGCAGACCTCGCTTCGCTTCCAACGCACCTTGGTCTCCATCATCACGGTGATGCACCAGAACTCGCCGGTTATACCTACAACGAGATCATTCATTTGTCCAGAAGTACTCAAGTCAGTCAACGGATCGGAATGATGGGTGTTCTGACTCGTGTTGTGAAACATCTGAAGTCGCCCTTCACGAGATTTGAGGATGGCAGAGAGCAGATCGAGGATTGGGAGACGAAAGCGCTGGATGTTGGAATACTAGCCGTGGTTGGACTCGAGCATGAAGGTGGATTGGCGCTTGGGGGAAGAGGCTCGAACGTAGGGTTGGTTAGTCGAGGTGTGGACTTGCTCTGGGAGGTTCTAATACCTGCGTCAACGCCGTCAGCATCAACTTCAATATCAGAGGAAGAAGTAGTATTAAACCTCAAACATTTGGAGAAGCTGCCCCTTGGAATCTTGGCATCTCTCCTTACAACGACGAACCTACCTCAGCATCCCACAAAATCACAAATTATCGAAATCTTATCGTTTATCCCAGTGGAATCTTTCATCTCATCACCTTCACCAGATGGCGACGAAGAGGCTCAACAACAACGACAAGATGAACCTGAGGAAAGCAAGCTTCTTGCCATCTTGGTGGCACAACTTTCAGGTCCTGATGATACGAATCCTCAAGTCTTGAAGCTCTTGAACAAGTTCATCCAGCACTCTAGATTATTTGGAGATACGTTCTTGGCTGTTGGTGGGTTGAGCAGGATCACGAGGTTCATTGTAGGTGGTTCTGCTACGGTTGAAGGTGAGTAACGAAATTTAGAACAAAAAGAATCTCTAGCGAGAAAGCTGACACTTGTAAACTGCTTATTTATTAAGATGCTATACTGTGTAAATCTTCTTTGGATATACTCACCTCTCTGGCTGCTTACGGGCTCTCCTCCAACCTGGCTACCACCCTTTCAACATCTATCGCTGGCATCTCCACGACCATCTCTACCGACCCTATTGCTGACCTTGGACTCACCAAAGCCTTCTATAATCTTCTGAAATACTGGACAGTCTGTTCAATTGATCCTCACATGACGACGCCTCCTCATGAGATCACTTGGAGTCAGGTCGTTGGGCTCGGTTGGATGGAAAATGCCTTAGAGGTATATCCGAAGCTCATCACCAATCTCTCTCCCTCATCTTCGACTTCGACCATCGAAACCCTCACCGAACTGACAGGATTTATCAACGCCTGGATTGAAGGAACCAAAGTTAACGGCCTGACGATACCTCGTAGTGAAATCGACACTATCTTCACCAACATCCACAAGGTGTTCCGAAATATCAACGATAGCGTTTCATCACTGGCCAGTAGCGCAATGATGCTTGCCCACGATCCGATACGTCTTTGTGTTCTATTGGGATACATCAACCAAGCTGTCCGTCTGGTGGTAGAAGGAAGGAAATCAACAGATCAAGATATAGCAGCTATACTCCCCGCAGATCTCCTGGTTCAGCTAGCAGATCATCTACTCCAACGTCCAACTTGGGCCAAAATCTGCAGCGCGCTAGTGAACAAAAGCAACCTGCTGCAACACGCAACTTCGTTTCTGTCTTTCTCCGCTTTACAGCGACCACTATTCGTTCCTTCCTCAACAGCTGCATCACACTTCATAATTATGGTCAGAGTGGTATCCATGCTCATCGCAGGAGATGAAGATCAAGCTCAAAAACTCTTCAAAAAGATTTTCTCGCTCAATTGGGAAGAAGTTGTCCCGGTTCTTGGTTCAGAGGTGGCTCCTGAAACTCTGTTAAAGTATCTGGGTCATCGACATGGCATGTACACAATTGAAACTCTCTATCTCTACATGGTTTCACAGGACGACGAATCCGATGCTGTGGCCCCACTCATCCCATCACCAACCTCGCTGCGAATTAGCAAGACTCTCAATGTTCCCAAGACACCTTCAACTCAGCTTCTTGAAATGGACAGTTCTTCGAGGACATTCGGAGATATATCAGACAACAGACCAACTTGTTCAGGTCCTGGGCTCCCCCTACCTCGCAACTGGACATATTCACCAATTCCAGAACTCCTCCAATCAAGCTCATCCAAGGCTCTCACTCAAGTACCTCCAGATTGGGATGCTAGTGAGACAGAGCTTGTCCGTCAGACGTTGCTGTTCGCCAAATGCGTGGCAGCGGCGGAGGCTCAAGATCGACAGCTCGGTGCGAGTGAGATTACGTTTGAGCTTATGAGAGTCTTCATGTTGGAACAGGGCATGGATGGCAACGCAAAAAATGAAGAAGTTTTCAGAGATGCTGTAGTTAACGAGTGGATGGAGGATTTGCTGAAGCCATTCACATATGGCTCAACTCCAGCAATTAGCAATATCATCAGCTGCAACATAGAGCAGCAATCCTCAACCTCAGTCCTCGCACCTCTCGAGGCAACAGTATTGCCATACTTAGGTACAGGAGTTCCTTTCTTCCAGTTCTACACCGACTTCATCGCCCTCTATGACTCGATCTCTTTCTCGCACAAGCTCTTTGGCCAACTCCTTCTGCCGCCGATATCGCAGACGTACCAACTAGACTACAGAAAGCTTCTCTGGGGAGAATATCCCCACATCTTAAGAATGCTGCGCCTCGGTGCGTCAGATGTCATCTTGGAAGAGCAACAAGGCATCAGCAGCTACCTCTGGCCTAACGAGACGGATCAGGATATGCTGGGACTGTATCTCAAATCTCTCATCCAAGGGAACTGCTCTAGATCAACGACGCAATTCCTCTACCTCGTTGCGGTTCACCACATCGCTGCTGGTATCTGGAACGACTTCGGTTCAGCAGCCTCTTCTTCAATTCCTGCAACTGCAAGGCAACAGTTGGTTCAAGCAGTTATTGTCTCAGCTCCTTCGACTCTACTTCAGGATATCTTCAAATACAGTCAACCGTCAAAATCTCAAGGCGCACCGTGGACTGGCGTTTGTTGTTTCGAAGGCGGTTTCAGCGAGGAGGTCAGAAAAGAGAGGGTGGCGCTGGTGGGCAGGAGTACGGGAACAAAGGGATTGGAGAGACTGAGGTCAGAAGGATTGCTCTAGAACTTTGGTGATTTCAATTCGAGTGGATTTTGCGGGTTTACACAGCAAGAGCGATCAGCATACAGCGAGCGACCGCTGCTGCCGAACGGCTCAAAGAAGAGCATAGCCTCTCGAGGTAAAGATCACTCGAACCGTCATCATCTCTGTGTTGAGAGGAATCCCTTCTATCCTCAATCTCACCTGAATATCCTTCTTGACCTGTCTTATGGCTGCTACCGTTCCTTGCCAGGTAAGATTCCCATTCAATCGAAGGTATTCATGATTAACCGAAATCCATCGTTTGGTTTTCCTTTGACTAACAGTACAAGACTGGTAAAACGCTGGGATCTGGTACTTATGCTGTAGTGAAAGAAGCTGTCCACATTACAACTGGAAAAGTGAGCTGAGATTCCTATTCACTAGATTGCTGCTGCTTCCCCTTTCGTCGTTGCTGATCAATTGAATTCTGAACCGCTGCAGTACTATGCTTGCAAGGTAAGAGCTGTCTCACTGTTCTAGAAGATATGGTAGAAGCTCTTGTACATGCTTGGAGAGAAATCAATTGCTGAGCCAGATAGAGACACATTTTCCTATTGTCGACGGTTGTGAGAAGCGGATAGCTTACTTTTCGTCCTTCTATAACTTTCAGATCATCAACAAAAAGCTCATGGAGGGAAGAGAACATATGGCAAGTTGAATGTCCATGACATTTCATGTTTGTCGTCGCCTTGCTGATGGTTGGATCTCCCTCCTCTTAGGTCAGAAACGAGATCAACGTGCTGAAGGAGATTTCTCAAGGTCACCCTAACATCGGTAAGCAACATGTTATCAAATATCCTACTGAATTTGTGCTAGAAAGGCTATTCATGATTCAGAAGAGGTGCTGCGTAGCTGGGCAACTCTATTGTGAAGATCTACTGATTCTTTCACCTATTCCACACACAGTGACGCTCTGGGACTACTTTGAAACCAGAAGTAACTTGTACTTGTGCTTTGATTTGTGTACCGGAGGCGAGGTAGGTACAAGAATTTCAGTTTAGTTGGGATATTTGCTGACGTTTTGTCCGCTGTCGCAGCTCTTTGACCGTATTTGTGCCAAAGTAAGTGGACCTATACTTACAGGCTGACTTACAGTACCAACATACTTTTTGTTTTGAATTTGCAAGGGAAACTATTACGAGACTGATGCTGCGCATCTCGTCTATGTCATTGTCTCTGCCACAAAATATCTTCGTGAGTTAAGCTTTTGCATTTGATTCACTACTTCAAAGCTCACACCATTCTCTTTTGAATAATAGATGACAAGGGTATTGTTCACAGAGACTTGAAGCCGGAGAACCTATTGTTCAGATCCAAAGATGAAGACGCCGACCTCTGCATCGCTGATTTCGGTCTCTCGCGAATCATCCAAGAAGACCAGTTCAAGCTCCTCACAACGACATGTGGTACCCCAGGATACATGGCGCCAGAAATATTCAAAAAGCAGGGTCACGGAAAGCCAGTCGATGTTTGGGCAATTGGTGAGCTGCAGAGACTTTCGAGAGTGTCATGTGCGCAACATCACTAATTTCACACTTGTGACGGTACCAAGGTGTCATCACTTACTTCTTGCTGTGTGGTTACACGCCATTTGACCGTGATAACCAATCTGAGGAGATGCGGGCTATCATCAACGCCGACTACAAGTTCGAGCCTGTCGAATACTGGGCTGGAGTCTCAACGACCGCGCGAGACTTTGTTCGCTCCTGTCTAACGATTGATCAAAACAAGAGATTGACCTGCGAGCAGGCATTAAATCATCCTTGGCTGAAGGCGGAGAAAGCCACCGATGGTGGAAGGAAGAAGAGTGTTGGTGATGAGGCTGACATGACTGATGTTGGGGCTGATAAGCCTATCGATCTGCTGCCCAACGTCAAGAGTAATGTTACTATTAAGAGAACTCGTGAGTAATTTGCTCTCTTGGTGCTGAAATGCAAAGTTCTGACTCCGCTGTCTCTCATAGTCAAGGGCACTGGTAAGCAATATCGTGAGCGCTCCGATCCCACGCGATTTTAACTAACACAAACCTCGTTGTTCACAATTTTAGTCAAGGGTATGATCTTCGCCCAAAGACTGAAGGCACAGATGGAGGACAAGTCAGCTGAGAAGCAGCTGGCAGAGAAGCTCGCAGATTACAAGCTCGAAGCCGAAGAGGTAAACTTACACGTCCGCATCGATTCTTCGAACAAGTCACTGACACTGTTTTCGTTAATCAGGAAAACCCTCAATCGGTCCTTGCTCAATGAGAAGGTCTTGTTGACCTGCGGTCTTAGTCACATATTCGATGTTCATTAACTTGATGTATAAAGATTTTCATGGGTGACACTATTTGCAACTTTCGAAGTTTCAATGGTTGGAGTAGACGTCCGATTAAAAGCAATATATAAAGCGCATTCTACGTCTCTACGTCTTCCTGTATTCCATTACCGTCTCTTCGTCCTCACTAGAAGCCGCCATCTCGTATATATCGTCGAGAATGTTGTACAAGATATTTCCAACTTCCTCAGGTGCTTCTTGTACCAACAAGTGGCCTTTTCCCTTCACCGTAAATGTCTGGGAGCCGTTGACCCTTCGTTCTAGTCGTGAGATCTGTTCTTTACTTCCGCGTCTGTAACAGGAAGAGGTGAGTTTCTGCCAAAGCCATGACAACACTGAATAGTATCTCACAGAAACTCAGGAGTGTCAGCTCCATTCACAAAATACACCCCTCCTTCACATTCGATTTCCAGCATCATGCCGAAAACGAACCGCAGGTAACTCCCATTCTCAGCGAACACCTGCGATTCAATGAAGTTGGGAGTTCTCAAAGTGACCTCTTCTCCATTTCCAGTCGACATGAGCCCGTGGTCAACGTAGCTCTGTAGTTGCTGGGGTGTCCAACCTTGGAAGAACGGCTTCTGGAGGAAAGAGGATTTAGCGGCTGCTCTAGACGGCCAGGTTGTTCGTCGAGAAATTGCTCCTCGTAAGAGGGTATCACGGGGTATTTTTCCAAATGCCGGTTTCTCATAGACCTGTAGAAAGAGGAGGTCACCACTTGTTTCAAGTTAAGTTAAGAGGGACGACTGACCATCGCTTCGAGGAGAATCAGCGCGTCGAATAGCTGTCTCAGTTGAGTTTGAGCAATAAGTCTGAGTAGAAAACAGATCACAGTCTGTGTGAAAATCTCTGGACAAGTTGAACGAAGCTACTCACAACGCAGTACCTCCGACAGAGTGACCCACACCGATAAGGTCAGATCTCATCTGTTCATTTTCAGACTTCTCCAGAACAGTGGGTAGATCACCTTCATCAATCTCAGCAGGTAGATACCAGCACAAAAAGTTGATTATATCCCGCCCATAGTCCTCCCAATGAGTGACGTTTCCCAGACTCTGCGAGTTGGCGAGATATGATACGTTTTGATTGTACGAGTCTAGGATCCACACCTCGGAAACAGTTTCATGAATACCTGCTTTGAGTGGCTCATACCAGTGCTAAAGAAGCGAAATGTGAGCAATGAATGCGCTGGGGCGATAACGTAAACACTCACCTCCGCAGGCATTCCATTTGCGTGCAGCATCACCATTGTAGACCCGCTCTCGCGGTCTTGAATACCTTCTCTTACTAATCTTCTCGTAGCAATCCATATCGGTGGTTCCTTCCTTGTGAGATGTGTGTTCCATGTCGCTTCAACATCCTTCCTCCCTATCTGCGCTTTGATTTCTGCGTTGAGGTGACCCAATCTATCCTTTGACGACAAGTCTGTCTTGTACAGTTCCTTCCTTCTGAATCCAGCTCTCTTCTCGTCTGGTGAATTCGGTAGCACTGTCGAGGTGGTGTAGGAGTGAGGGTATGCCGAGGGGAAGAAATGATACGAAAGCTTCCAACCTGGAATGGGACTGATCGGAGGGTCGTTGGAGTCTTTGAAGAGGTCTATGGATGGTTTGACTGTTTCCACCTTCGTAACCCAAGGGTTTGTAGAGACCGGCAACATTGTAATCGCCTGGTATGACTTCCTGTCATCGCCATGGTTTCCTGGAGGAATTTGCCTTTCGAAGAGCGGTCTTCGTGATTTCTTCGTTCCAACTTTTCCTTCAGATACCAAATGAGATAATTCCTGAGACAGCTTCACTCCGGCGAGGAGTTGATCATGCGACTTGGGTTTGTCGCCGTATGCACCAGAAGAGCTGAAATATCTCTTGATATATCGCGGGGATCCCAAGAGAGCTCTTCTGCAAGCTTCACAGGTTGCTGCTGACCCTATACTGGTCATCCTCAGGTTTGGGCGATTGACCGTCTTGAGTTGCTGTGTCGCGGCAGATTTTTGTTTAGGACCCACCTCAAACGTCGATCTCTCAAAATTGAAAGTCTGAGCTCTGGAGCCATGTCTGCCTCTTTGGGTAAGAGGAAAAGACTCTCAACTATCCAGACCAAGAAACAAGTAGAGGGGCCAGCTAGTTTCGCATCTGGGTATGGATTTCTGGAAGCGCTGAAGGAAAGGATGGATGTCGGAGACTTGGATGGAATCAGAGAAGGTGAGTCTCTATAATTGACTTCACGTTTGTCTTTTCAATGGCCTGACTCCTTTTCTGTTGGCTCTTGATTCATCTTTCCAGTTCTTCAAACTTTCATTTCTCAAATTTCTTCGCCAACTTCGATACCATCTGGCAGCAGCTCGACGTCCATTTGGGGGGATACCATACCCAGTACAACTGACCCCAGAGTCAAAATGGTATCTGACTACCTCAATCTGAGCTCAGGCGCAGCTGAAGTTTGGGAATGTTGGGAGTTAGCTCACCGGGTGAGCAGCCACAACATGGCAATTTTATCTTTACTTCTATGAGACACCTTTCTCAGCGAACATATGTATTAACAGTTTGCTCAATCTTGCTACTAGGCCAACAACTTGCCGCTACTACCAGTTCCCTTGACTCTATTGTCCACCATTCTCAACCTTCTCCAGCCACTACCATTCTTCCACTCACTCTTCAGCCCCATCATTCTCCCAACGTTCCTGACACACTCAAGGCAGCTTCATTCAGTTCTCAACTCCTCCAACAAGGCCCACCTTCGGTCAGGGCTTGTCTACCTGACGGCGGTAGTCAAAGTGTCAGGAAAATGGGGTGACAGAGTTTGGGAGGAATTCGGAACGGAGATTGAGCGTACTGGAGGGAAAGGAAATAGAGACGGTGGGAAACATAAAGGTGGTGGATGGGGCAAAATGCTGACCATGAGCTCGGCGCCTGTCGATGCCTCAGGTCGCAAACTCAAATTGTCCAAGCTCAAGGAATCATCAGGTGCATCAACAGAAGAAGACCCGTTTGAATTACGTCCATCCATTAAACTGTTGTCCATCGATTTCCTCTGCACCCTCCTCTCGTCTTCCACATCGACTACCCTGACCACTACTGCCTTGCTCACCTCCATCCCTCAATTACCGTACCAACTCAGTAAGGCGCTTGTCATCAATCCATCGTCAGACATCAGGTCAACAGAGTATACCTCTGAGCATGTTCTTGTCGTCAAACGAGTCATCAAAGCCTTCGAAACTCTTTGGCTCTCCCAACCAAGAATTTCCAAGAATTTGAAGATTGCAGCTTTCGGCGACGATCTGTGGACGGAGCTCGTCAAGGTCTGGGCAATTACAACATCGCTAGAGACTGTTGAGATTGTCAAGGATTTCTTGTATCAAATGTGTACGAAACCTGGAACTGGTGTTTGCTTCCCTTCGAACGGATGGTACGGGCGTCTGAAGTCTTCAGACGATGAGACGGCGACGGTGTCAGATGGAAAGGGTGGTGTGCACAACAGGATACTGGCCGGATTGCTGAAGAATATTGGTAGAGAGGGCTGGACGAGCGAAGTCGTTGGACTGGGAGAGTTTGTCAGAGATGTCTGCTTCAGTTCTGGAGAGCTTGTTTCCGCGTGAGTCTATTCTCTCTCAGGGCCACTGGCAGTAGCCTGATCTTGGGTACAATTTTTCCGTCAGCTATTGGTCGCATTCCAATATCACTCTAGAACCCAGGCTTTCATCTAAGTTCTTGATTTCAACCTCTCACCTTCAATCCATCATCTCGCTCCCAGTGCCTTCATCATCATTTTTACTCCCATCGTCATCCTCCACTCAAACCTTCCGCACTGTTCCACCACCGCTCAACAGCACCATCGAAAATATTCTACCCAGTATCTTCCCAAAGCAGTTTTCCAGTAAAGGACTCTCTCCAGTTGCTGGCACGCTGGTGAAGCTGACGACGGCCTCAACTCTATCTCGATGCCTGGATAAGTTTTCCAAAGTTCAAGATGAGTTCAAAAAGGTCGAAGCTGCTCTTGAGGAGGGACCGTCTGGGCTTTGGGCCAGTCGTCGCTCTCAGTTAGACCAGGAAATGCGAAAGCGCGTGCCGGACCTCAGCGTCGTGATCGCGTTTGTATTGGAGGTCGCCAAGGGAGATGAAGAGGATGATAAGGCGAAAAGTCGAAAAGCTGTCATGACTGAATCTGCTCTCAGGCTGTTGAGTCTATACTACCGAACCCTACCCGGTTTGGTATTGCAGGAGGAGAGAGCGTTTGATGTAGGGAAGCTGTTGGTTGGCGCAGAAGGGGTCGCTTCCACCAGCGCTGACACAAAAGGCAAAGCCAAAGTTATAGCAGAAGAGGATGCAAGTGCATCGTGGGGATTTGCTAGAGCCAATTTGGAGGGCATTAACGCTCTCAGTCAACTTCACGTCCTTCGACTAATCGGCCAAGGCGGGTCAGACTTCAACTGGTCTGCTCGAGCCGGATCTTCACCGCACTCCTACATCTACCACCTCTTCTCTCTGTACCTATTAACCCCATCAACCTCTGTTGCGACAAAATCTACAACTTTCGATCTAATCCTCAGACTTCTGGAGAACAACGTAATGTTCGAGCACGATCAAAATGAAGTGTTCATCTGGCTCGAAGCTCTGTCAGCATCCTCAACATCTTCTGCTGGCGAGCTATCGCTAGACGATGCAACACTTCTCAACTTTATGGAAGATTGCATCAAGCGTTGTCTGAAAACTCTCCATCGGTACCTCGAAGAGTCACTTCAGCTCCTTCCTTCGACTGGCTTCTCAATCTCAGATTTCCCATCGCCGCTTCTAATGACCGTCATTGAACAACTCGGAGCTAAAATCAAAGCCAAAGTCATTTCTGAATCAGAAGTCGTTCCTATCCTGCGATTCGTGAGGAAACTGGTATTGAGCTTGACAGAGAAACAACCGGATTGCCGTTACATGAGAGCGGCTTTGGAGAAGATCGAACAGTCGGTCGGCTCGTTGGGGGATGCTTTGAAGGAGGAACCCGGTGCAATTCTTCCTTGTGATGTACCTGATGCTCAGGATGAGCGCTTCGAAGCGTTTTGGAATAGCGAAGATATTCATGCCAGGTACGTTGGTCCCGCCAATATACTGCCTGCTGGCGATAGCATACTCACTCTTAATCTTTTCTCAGTACCGTTCTTGTCTCATTTAACAACGCTTTCCTCCACGCACTTCCATCTAGGTTGTGTCAACCACAATCGATGGACCTTCTTGGTTACCTCATTAAGAGCGATCTCAATCTGCAACCATCTCGCAGTCTGCGTCTTATCCTCCATCGTATGCAAGGCTTGGTATCTGAGATACCTGTTTACTCCCAGAGTATTGCAGCTTGTATTACCCTTCTATCGG
Source organism: Krasilnikovozyma curviuscula (assembly GCA_014825775.1). Taxonomy (NCBI): domain Eukaryota; kingdom Fungi; phylum Basidiomycota; class Tremellomycetes; order Cystofilobasidiales; family Mrakiaceae; genus Krasilnikovozyma; species Krasilnikovozyma curviuscula. The sequence goes on along the minus strand of MVAQ01000010.1, from coordinate 118,967 downwards.
CGATCCTCAAAAATTCAAGATTCTCCAACCAGGTGGATCAAAAGTTGAAATCTGTCGTCTTTGAAAATCCGTCCATTGAATCTCTTCTTAAGTCTACTCTACTTAATGAAGCAATTCGAAAATGTAAGTATGATGCTTCAGTGCTTTCAGTGCCATAGACAAAACTAACTCCCAGCCACGTAGCTCTTTCTGATTTGATCTCAGCGCTCGACCCTAAATCCGATGGCGATCGCCTTATAGCAGCCCCTCAAACGGAATGGGTATCTGATATCTTGTTAAGAAAGCAGTTCTCCGAGGTTCAAACTGTAAAGCTTCAATTATCGAGCACCTGTACCGGATCTGAAGTTAACCTTCATCTTTCTTCGCTAGTACGCGGGTTGCTGCTCTCCCTGGGTTCCCTTTTTGGACATAAGAACTCTCGATGCCATCCTGACGAAAATCTTAGCGCTTATTCAGAAGGATGAAACTGGGGAAGTGGCTAGTGGAACTAGTCAACTTTTGGGTCAACTGTTCGATGTTCTTGGGAGCTCGCCGCCGAAAAATTCCGCGATCAATCTGGTTCTAGATAGTCTACCAACGTTGTTGTCACTCCGCTTGCTGTCGCCTGCCGCCAAATTTGTAGGTAAAGCTCTGCCTCTGGCCTACCAATCGACGCTCTGTCTGCCGGAGAAGCTCACGATCTCAGCATTGTTCAACAACTCGTCAACTCCCATTTTCTCATCCAACCCCACCGGTCCCAAACCTCTCAAGAGCGACTCTCATGGAGTTCATTCGACATTGTTTCCAGATGATGTTGACGAAGCTCGAGCAGAGCTCATCACTCCACTGTTGTACCAGTCGCCCAGCGCCAGAAGTAACTTCGAAGCATGGTTGTCTAATGTCGACAAGAAGACTGTGACACGGTTGGCATCCGTGTCAAAACCTCTGGCATCCTTCCTTGACATAGCGCTAGCTCACGGAGTGCCTTCAAAGCCAAGCAAAGGCTTGAAGTCTAGTTTGAAAGCCATTCCTGTTTTGTTGGCTGCTTTCACGGATCCTACAACTTCTGCGCAAAACCGACAGTCTATCCAATCAGCAGTTCTCCTCCTTGTGCAACTGTTCCCCGATGAAGCCACTACTCTGTCATCTCAAATCGCTGAAGTCTCAATTACAACTGGTCCAACTGCTGGTGTCTGTGATTTCTTCCTTCAACTCTTGAAACTCCAAAAATCAGAGTTTTTACCAGCTATCCAGTCTTACCTGAGCATAACACTCGCTCAAGTGACAGATGCATTTTCTTCAACCGAGTTTGACACTCCTGAGATGGAAAAGTTTACGGAAACCTTCAGTAAGTGGTGGTGTGCTTAATTTTCATGATGAAATTACCTGAAATTTTTTCATATCCATTTCTAGCCGCGTTTGTGTCGTGTACCTCTCAAGCGCTTGTGTTTGAACCTCATCTAGTAGACCCTGTCTTGTCCGCGATAACTCAAAGCCGATTTACACGCCCTTTGGCTCTTTCCCTTGCATCAGCTCTCGCTGCCAGAGTGATCATGAAGGTAAGGTGAAGCTACTTTTTTTTGTAATGTTTGAATTGCTCATCATGTTCTCATTTAATATAGCCGATGGACGTTGTCCGTCACCTCAAAACTCTTTTGGCCCACAAGGACTTCTCAATTTACACATTGAGGTCTTCATATTTGGATGATCGCACTAGAACAGTGTTTGTACAATACATCAGGTCCATCTGGGATATGTCACCTGCTACGTGTTGTCAGCCTGCCAACATTGAGCCTCTGTTGGATCTGTATCGCGGCACCATCGACCAGGCGGATTCTCTCATCTTGTCAATATTCCACTTGTTCGAGCGATACAGAAGAATGTCTGTGACATCTTTACTCATCAGGTGGTCACCAGATGGATCAAAGAAGCCCGTAGCAACAACTAGAGCTTTCCACGTTGTTCAAGAACTGGATCCCCAGATTATGTTGAACTCTTGTATCTCGTTCCCAATTCAACGAAGGTTCAATCCCCAGAGCAACTACTCTCAAAACACATCTCCGGGAGACGATCAAATCTATGACCCATTGAATATCTTGTCTCTCTTCGCTTGCACGCTTCAAGACAATGAACTCACCCCTCTTGAATGGGTTGAAATTCTGAGAAGTAACGTTCTGGGTCTTGCTGTCAGCGCACTCTCCTCCAAACGCGAAGACATGCGCCAAGTCGGTTCTTACATTCTTTCAACAACAGAAAAGGTTTTGCAACAAGTCGAAGCTCAGGAACAACCGCAAGTTCTTTACATCCTTGACCTGCTTCGTCAATCTATTCCAACACAACCATCCTCGGCAGATGCTGAAGAAGGATCCATGTCCTTATCTTCATTCCCGCGCGTTCCCCCCTTAGTCACCTTGTTCTTCGTTCACGCCCTTCGAGCTGTTGGAAATCCTGCGTCATTCCTTTACCCTCACGTCAGCAGATTCATGTTGCAACGGAGCAAATTCGACTCCCACGATGTTCCGCTGTTGTTTGGGCTGCTGTACTCGAGCGACGATGCTGAATGGAAGCAGGAGAGGACTTGGATTTTACGGTTCATCCGTGATGGCATGAAAAGCAGTGATGTACGTACATATTTAAGTTTAGTAGTAGATTCAAGGGACTAACACCTTCTTTTACTTTCGACGTAGGACTGGCGTATTCTCCAACGTCGACACACCTTCTCTCTTATTGCTACCATCTACCAGTCAAGCACCGAAGCTCCTCTAAAACGACTCATTATCGAATGCATATCTCAATTTACAGCAGATTCAACCGCTTGCCTGTCATTGGTTCGCCAAGAGAGCTTCCTCAGTTGGGTGGGAATTCAAGTCAAGCTAATAAAGAGCAGAGACCTGACTTCAGTTGCAGCAGCCCCAGCAATGAGGACCTTCTTGAGGTTGATGGAGAATGTTGTGATTGTTTGTGGTGGTGTCGAAGCCCAAAGGAGGGTGAACGACAAGAAGGGCAATGGCCATCCACAAGAAGAAAACGAAGAGGACGTCGAGATGGACACGCCCGAAGGAGATGAGCCAAAAGTCTCAAAGAAGCATGGAGTCTCTACCAGGCGTTTCCAATGGATTCAGGATGTCTCTCGTCTAGTTATGTCGGCCGTCTCTGGCTGCCCAGCGGATCTCGACAACGTCGCGACAAGTTGCAAAATCGCTCTGCGACTTGCAATGGCTCTGCCACCTGTTGATGAAGGGTCTTTGGCGACCTCATCAGCAATTGCAACCTTCAAATCAGTCTCTCACCTGTTTACTTTCCTTGTTAGCGTCATCTCCACTTCGGTCGAACCGACGCTCTCAACTCAGGTGTCAACGGCAGTACCACCCGAACCCCAATCAGCGGCCTGGACTGCTCGGACCATCTTATCGGCACCATTAGCGCTCGACAATGTTTATGCTACCTGGTCTTCTTCTGTCGAAAGCCTTTTTAGGGTTGGAATGCAACTTGGCCCAGCTCTGGTTGAGAGGGAGGACTTGGACGTGTTAGGCAGAAGAGTCATCAGTTTCGATGGGAAGCTAGGTGCTTGGGTAAGAAAAGAATGGGTCAGAGGGAGCCTGAGCTTGTGAATTGTCGAAATGGATTGATAAAATCGAATATGAATACAACGACTTCTAGAGAAGAACAAAGCAAGTGCGTTAAACACAAAACCAACGATACAACGCAACTACTAGTTAACTTCTTAGCGCCAGGAAACTTCAACAGCTTCTGGGCTCTACTTCCAACTAGATGCGATGCTGAAGCATAACCTTTTCCGGGCAAATTCGATAGATCGAGAAGCAACGATGTCTTGAACTCGTTCTTATTCTTCGTCAACGAGCTTATGCTCACTAGATGGCAAGCTCTTGAAGTCATTGTCAAGAACATATGTCAAAGAAGCTCAAGATGGAAGATGAGCCCACAGGAAGAAGACAGAAGGATGCGGCCAGATCGTACGTAGTCTAGTAAAAGTGTCTCGTGTGCGGGCTGATAGAAGGAAAAAGGTCAGTAGCACCTTGTTTTTTTTGTTTCCTCTTGGTCGAGTTGTCATTTTGTTTTGAAATTTGAATATCCTATACATAACGGCGGGTCGTCTAGAAGGCGTCGTCAAATGTCTAACGAGAAGTTGCGTATGTTCCACAGCTGGAAATATTTTCTAGGATTTTGGCGGAAGTCGTTCTGAAGAAAGATACGTGTCAGCTTATAACAGGAGAATCTCGGGGGTCAGCAAAATATTACCACTACAGTCAACGAAGCCAACGGAGTGTAGTTAGTCAAATGTGCAGTGATGCATGTAAAACTCACATCACTGACCAACTATCGACCCGAAACCAACATATGGCAAGAATCTGCGAAGAGAAAGGGAATGAGTACGGCCTAGTTCTTGGAGAACGAGGACACGTCGCCAGCGTACCCTCTGACTTTTCCGACGACGTTGCTTCTTTTCAACCATTTCGCGCCCTTATAAAACGATAAATCATCTCCAAGGTTATTGTCACCTTTGGTCATCAGCAGTTGGTCATCGGAGTCAGGCCTGTTGTATGTCAATATTCCAGATCAGCGTCGGCCTAAGATCAGGCAGGGGATACTCACAGTCCATGAATTTCAATCACACGGTGTACAATTGGAGTATCTTCTCCTGGTATTTTGTAAACCGTGATGTCGCCGATGAGGTATTTCTCTGCAGCTGGATTGGTGAGGAAAAGAATGTCACCTCTAATTCATACGGATGACCTGTCAATATCGAAGCTGGACCTGCAAAGCACTATAAAGAGCTATTACCTGTAGAAAGCAGGTTCCATTGATCCGCTAATATCAGGAAGCACGGCACAGTTTCGGCCACCAATCAGTATCGGTACGTCGAGAATGAAGTGATCCCATACCTCAGCACGACCACAATGGGGCTCTCCGAATTAGTGAAGAGGGAGAGGGATTTCCATACCACTAGACACGATGCTATCGCTGTAGCGATATTCAACGTCTGCTGAAGGACCTGATGGGTTGGCCAGCGGAAAGTAACCTGATTAGTGACGCAGCTGCTGGAGACACATCTGAGAAAGGAACCTCACCCCTCGCACCCCCAGTTTCTTCAGAGCCTTCAGCTCATCTGAAAGCATTTTTGTTAAGAAGAGCCTAATACTAAATGAAACAATCCCACTTGGTCGCCGTCCAAAGGTACATCATTAGCTCGCGGCTGCCATAATGGTTCCTATCAGATCTGAGCCCAACCTGGTCAAAATCTGATCCCTAAAGCACACTTTAGTTATAGTTCCTTGTGGATAAATTCTATCTCGATAAAGAAGGAGAGCAGCAGTCAAACTCGTCAAGCTCGTCTAAAGTCACCTCACGGCCAGTTTCACATTGCTTGGAAGAGAATCCCTAACCACACCACCATACTAACTCTTAGTCCTTACAATATGCCACGAAAGTTCGCTCTCTTGATGTGCGACACCCCCATGCCAGAGGTCCTCAAGCTCTATGGGAACTATCGAGACGTCTACGAGAACCTGCTGCAGAAGTCGTTGGAGTACGTCCAAAGTCAGAGCTCAAGTCCGTTACCTAAGGAGCTAGTTGACTTCACTCTTGATGGATTTGATGTTGTGACGAAGCAGGAGGTGCCTGCTGATAATGATCTTGCAGAGGGAGGATATGAAGCCATTTTCGTCTCAGGTTCAGGTAAGGCGTTTTGGGTTAAAGCACGATTGAACATCCTAAATTGAGCTTTGAAATATTTTCAATGTAGCTCACTCTGCTTGTGATGATGAGAAGTATCCCTGGGTGCCAAAAGTCATTAAGTTTCTCCGTCACGTCGGCGACAACTTCCCCAAGATAAAAATCATAGCAATCTGGTTAGTCTCACGACTGAAATCACGTGTCAGAATGGATATCTTATCTTCTGTTGCTATAGCTTTGGGCAGCAGCTCCTTGCTCGAGCTTACGGCGGCCAATGTGTGGGCAACCCAGCAGGGTGGGAGATCTCAACAACTCCAATCACCCTCACCGACAACGCCAAATACTTCGAGACACTGCCTTCTTCATTGGAGACGCTCCAGATCCAGTCTATGCATCGCGACCATGTGTGAGTCGCTATGACCTCTCCTCACGGCAAAGCAGTGTAAGACTGACATGCGTCCTTCGACTCAGGCCAGAGATCCCTCCTGAAGGGAACTTCTATCATCTTGCTTACACTGAACGAGGGCCAATTCAAGCGTTCTTTAACTTGAACGAAGACGGCAAGGTACACATTCTCTGCTTCCAAGGTCATCCTGAGGTGCGTTGTGCTCTCCCTTTTCTTCTCTCATTGCAACTCGACTGATCCTGACTTCCTGTTTGTATAGTTCACACCGGAAATTGTGAGTATTATGGTTGCGAAACGAACGGCGTCGGGGATATTCAACCCAGTTGAAGCTGCGGAAGCAGCTGAGAATGTCAAGAAGCAGGATGAAGGGCGCACGTTGATTGGACAGACAATATGGGAAGTTTTGGGCGTGACGGCAAACTGATAGATTTGACATTGTGTAACATGAGCTTGGATCTTCATCTTGCTGCAAGTCAAGTACATGGTGGGAAAAATGACTCTTATGTCATCTCAGCGACCTTCATCTCTAACTTCACACACCCATTCAATCCTCCCTGAAGATTACTACGGCACACAGGACAGCTGCCAGTGAGGTTATAGTTCGTTCCCAGTTGCCGAGGTTGGGCTGGAGGAAGCTGCGCTCGTCTTCGAATGAGCGCCGAGAGGAAGGACTGGTACAGACAGCTACCGCACATGAGGTGCCCACACGCTGTTAGAATTGCTGATTTAGGCGGTGCCATACAAATGGGACATGCTGAATGTTGTTGAAGGAACGGTGGATTACCAAAGGAGGCAAGGTCAGATTAAGTTTCACGTCAACCTAGCGCTCAGAGCCTTTCGGCTCAATCGACAGTAAACCATCCCGACACTCACAATATTTGCTAAAGAGCTCAGGTTCTTGAATTTCTATCTCATCGTCATCATCATCCACCTCGTCCACCGCCCGCTTTTTTGAAGACAAACCCCCAATCTCCTGAATCCCATCGTCATCGACATCTTCACCCACCAAAGCGTCTCCCCTAACTGATGAATCCTCTCTCTGCTTGCCTTTGCCCTTCAAGGAGGACGATAGTGCTGACGCTGAAGCTAAGGCGGCTGCTATTCGAGAGGGTTCTTGACCTGACCCTTCACCTTCCCCCCCTCCAAACCCATTAATACTGCTCATAGCAGTACTGAGTGTCGAGGCAGTGCTTCCAGCTCTCACCCCACGAGCCATGTTGGAACTGCTTTTGCTGCTGGACCTTGAGGACGACCTGCTCTTCGACCCGTCGCGAAGCCTGCGTCGAGCTGGGAGGGCGTGGTGTGCTGCTGAGGGAGCTGGTAGACTAAGATCGGGGTGGGATTCAATGCTGAGCGTGGATGAGGACAGTGAGTTGCGTGAGTTTCGAGGGCGTTTGTTCGACATAGTCGTCGTTTCGAGCGTCTCAAGCCCGGGAAGTTGCCGGTGCTCGACCAGCTACACGAAATTTTCCGGCCCTTTCGAGAGGCGAGAACTTGACGGGATAGGATATATATGACGGTTCTCTTGCTAACATAGCAAGTGGTAACCGAAGGTGTCGCAGCTGAAAATGGAATCAACGAATCTTACAACAAAGGCCACTCCGACTTCTAGTCCAATGTGACACCTAAATCAAAGTCTTCGACATATAAACACCATCCAATACATACCCCAATCTTCTGTAGTAATCCCGAGTACCAATACCTGAGAAATAAACAGGTGAGATCAGATCTATGACGCATTGCTACCTGAAGAGGAAAGAGGTAAACAACGACGTACCAGCAATCACGGCAATTTTCCAGCTTCCATGCTCCTCCCTCGCTATCCTCTCGGCTTCTTCCATCAATAGCGTTCCAATACCTTGATGCTGAAACTTCTTTGGATCACGTCCATGGACGCCGATGGCCGTTCCATAGACGTGCAACTCTCTGACCATGCTGGCGCTCATGCCCTCTGGACCTGAAACTAATTCTTGTCTGAAAGTACCTTCCTCTGAGCATCTTCTCAGGCGAAGAAGACCAACGAGGACTTGAAAATTAGAAGAAGTCAAATCTTGCGTAATTGAAGCAGCGACATGGGAACACTTACTGTCTTGCTCAGGGTCTTCGTACGACAGGAAAGTCTCCCAGCCACCACTAGCAGCATAGTCTCGTCGGATGAGCTCAAGATGATAAGGTCGTACCTTGTTGTGGATCTCATGAAGCTGAGAAGAAACAGCCGTCAGCGTAGATATTCGCTGCAAGCCGACAGACGAATTAGTAAACTCACTCCGACTTCTCTAAATCTGACATCCCTACATTCCGCACCGAAATCTTTCATCCTCTGCAGCGCCAGCTCTCTCAGATTTCCATTCTCGACACCAGAGCTGACTAGTGGCATGGGGATATCTCTCTGAACCCGATAGACTCTGGTCCACGGCGGAACGAGCGCCATAATCCTCGCAACGATATCGACCAGTGCATTGGGAGTGTAATTCTTGTATTTACCTGACTTCCAGAGTTCGTAGAGACCTGTTCCTCGAATGACTAGCGTGGGATAGAGCTTGAGACCGTCGGATCGGTACGCTGGGTTTTCAAAGAATTCCTGTCACAAAGGAGCACGGGTTAAAAACCACTCTTGATAGAGGAATAAGGAGTGCACTCACCTTGAACTGCTCCATATCTCTCTCTACTCCCACATTGGGCAGATCAGGCATCATATGAGCAACAATCTTGTACCCAGCGTCTTTCGCCATTTGGAATGATTCAGTCACCGCTTTGACAGTGTGTCCTCTGAGTTGATAGAGTACAAGTCAGAAGGAGAAAATCCTAGAAAATTAAAGTAAAAAATTGGACTCACCGATTCGTGTCTCTCGCAACATCCTCGTACACACTCTGCACACCAATTTCCAACCTCGTACAACCATATCGCAGCATCTGACTCAGGTGAGGCCTCAGGCAGTAATCAGGTCGTGTTTCAATTGTGATTCCAACACATTTCGTCTTGCTCTGCTCTGAGAATCTCACGGCTTCGTCGACGTCGGTTCCTGTGAATCCAGAGAGGGCATTGTGAAGCTGTGCAATAAACCCATGTCGGTAGTCCTCTGAAAAAGAATTGAAGACAATAGATCAGACAACTAACACCGGAAGGTGTCGAGTTGGACGACAGAGAGATGCGTACCTGGCTGCGACATGAATGTGCCACCCATAAGAATAATTTCCACTTTATCTACAGAGTGTCCCAGACTCTTCAGTTGCTCAACTCTTCCAATAACTTGTTCGTAAGGATCGTATCGAGCCCTGATAGCTCTCATCGAAGTCGGTTCGTATCCAGTATAAGATTGGGTTGAGTATTCGAAATCGGAATCTGGGCCTCCTGGGCAGTAGACACATATGTTTCCAGTCATTGCAACATGAGGACATCTGAACCATGGTACCCAAAAAAAAGGCAGGGACGAGTCAGACACAGGTCCCAAGCAGTCACAGACAAGCACCACCTGGAGGGAAACTCTACTCGCCGGTGAGGTTTACACATTACCGCAACAACAGCGACACCAGATGCACTTCTAACAGGTTTAGCCTTCAGTTTTGGCAGTAGAACTGCCTTCCACTCTTCAGGTACAGCCTGGATGATATCGACTAATCGGGGCATCGACTTGAGCTTTTGAGCCTTAACGACTCTGGTTCGGATAGCGTTCAGGTTGACATCTTTTTGGCTCGACTTATGAGCTTGAATGAGTTCGTTCACTATTGCTGTACAAGTGAGGAGATGAATCTCTGCTTGACTCGCATCTGAACGAGCACAGAAAATTTGGAAACGAACGAATGATTAGCTTCTGCAACGAGATCAGCAATGGAACCATCACTCCTCACTGCTCTGAGTCACCATCCTGAATAGGATATCCTTCTGATGGACTTCGATAAATGATTTAGTTTGGAATTCAGGGGGTCAGTGGGTGTCGAAAGCAGGCTTGCTGGTCTTGAACCTCTAACGACATTTTGGCCAAAAAATCACCAAAATGACCGAACAAGCTCCATCCGCACCATCTCCAAGGCAGCGAATCGAGGGGATTGCGCTGATTAAGCCTGAGTGAGTTCTCCTGAGGGTTTGGACACATAAGCCTGTCCTGCATCAATTCTGACGCCCTCGTCGCTGCTTCAGGTTCCAGGTTACCCGTCCAGCTCTCCTTTCGACTAAGAGAATAGCAGATGATGCAGATGATGATGCTGAAGGTTCAATGGATAGATCGGCCACTCCTCAAAAGAAGGGAGGCATGAATAAAGGAAGAAAGTTTGGTCGAATCGACCAAGGATTGAAGTTGTGTCGAAGTACCGCCAAGGGCGAAGTCTGTACTTTCCCAAAGTAAGCTTCATAGAATAACCCTTTCTATTAACTACTCTGACTTTGTTTCTTCTCGTCATTTACTCCTAATAGGTGTAAAGATGCTCATTCCTTGCCATTGTACCTTGCCACCAAGCCTGAAGACAGGTACTTCCCAAGTTCATCCACTACCGTGTACTTGGAGAACGAGCCATTCTTAACATTGCCACCTGATGAAGAAAAACGAAAGACTATTTACTGTCCTACTTTCAACGAGCTTGGATACTGCCCACAAGGTGGGTCGAACCTTGTTTCCATTCTTCGGAAGGCCAAGTGAGAATTGATTGATGTAATGAACGTTCTTCTAGGATTCAAGTGTCGTTTCCTTTCTGCTCATCTCATCAAAACAGCGAAGCAACCCTCTGATCCACGTGTTGCTGAATCAGCCCCAGCGATCGAAGATGACGATGGATATGACTATAAGCTTATCACAGGGGAGTTGAAGCCCGAAATGGAGGAAAAGAATCGTGTGAGCTCAGAAAAGATGAAGTTATTGCGAGCGTGGAAGGTTTGTTCTGTAAACGTTTTCTTGCCAAATTGTACTGCCACTGATCATTTTGTATCATTCAAAGTACCCACTTCCAAAAACTGAACAATACTTGGACTACTTGGACCCTTCAAGAAGGTCAAAGTCAAAAGCAAAACAAGTCTCGGAGGAAGATGAGATGAATGCGATGAATCAAAGCGTCACTGGTGATGGCGAAGAGTCCGAGTTCAAGGAGGTCCCATTCAGACAAGAGGAAAAGAAGAAACTCGATTGGAAAGGGAAGACTTATCTGGCTAGTCTATCTTGAATTTTCCCTGTTGCTGCCCCGTCCCCGTCAGCTGACATGACTTCCTCGTCTAATGCACCAAAGGCTCCTCTCACAACAGTCGGCAACCTTCCATTTCGTCGTCTCTGTGTTGAGATGGGATGTGATATCACTTGTGGTGAGATGGGTCTTGCAACTTCTTTCCTCACCGGTAGCGGGGAAGAATGGTCTCTGGTCAGACGACATCCTAGCGAAAGACAGTTTGGTGTCCAGATTTGTGGAACGAAACCAGACCAGTTGGTAGCTTGTGTAAGATTAGTTATTATTTGAAACTAAGATTTACAAATAGATGCTGATTTTGTGTCTCCTTGTTCTCCAACTATTACTAGGCGGAAGCTATCAGTCTCGAATGCCCAGATGTTGACTTCATAGATCTCAACTGTGGTTGTCCTATCGATATGGTATTTAACAAAGGTGCTGGATCAGCTGGGCTAGGAAACCCCAACAGATTGGAAAAGAGTGTCAAAGGGATTGTTATGGCTACTGGAAGTGTTCCTATCACCATCAAACTTCGTACGGGGTTAGTGGTAGAACTGGATCCTACGGAAATCATGATGTTGTGAAACTGATTTTCTGTTTTCTGTCCTCTCATCAGTATCAAAGACGGCCAAAATATTGCTCACAACCTCATCCCCAAAATGGCGACCGCCTGGGGAGTCTCCTCCATCGCTCTCCACGGTCGAACTCGTCAGCAGAGATACGCCAAAAACGCCGACTGGAACTACATAAAGCAATGCGGTAAAGCGCTCCGTGACGCCGGATCTAATGTTCCATTCTTCGGGAATGGAGATTGCTTCAGCTACAAGGGTTATGCAGAGATGATGGAGAGAGATGGCAATGCCTTTGTTGATGGTGTCATGTTGGGAAGAGGAGCGTTGATTAAGCCTTGGATCTTCACTGAGATCAAAGAGAGAAGAGAATGGGACATTACTGCCACAGAAAGACTCGAAATGGTTCGAACAGTATGTAGTTCTCTACTTCCGTCATTGCGTGTTATGTCGCCGACGTTGTCCTTCGTTTTTGCAGTACGCTGAGAATGCCCTCACTCACTGGGGAACTGACGCGGTCGGTATGAGCACATCAAGAAGATATCTCATGGAGCTTCTTTCTTTCACGCACCGTTACGTTCCGTTAGGTCTGCTGGAGTTCGGTGTTGAGGGCAGTGGACGCATGAACGATCGAGTAAGTTTCTGCGACTTCTTCCATTCAGGCGTTGATAAGACTCTATTGAAGCTCAAATGTTTTTCTCGTGTTCAGCCTGAGGCGGCTTGGAAAGGTCGAAACGAACTGGAGACTCTCATGGGATCAACTGATGTCAAGGTTAGCAAACACGCCTTTCGAGCTTCGGCTTCGCTTAATGCTAACACTTACCTTGTATATTATAGGACTGGGAAAAGATCGCTACCATGTTCATGGGCCCTCCCCCAGAAGGATTTACTTTTGTTCCAAAGCACAAAAGCAATGCTTATGGCTCTGGAGTTGAAGACGCTGAGGGCTAAATCAAACCCTGGCGGCTTTCATGGATGTATTATGTTATAGCAACACACTGTGTAAAAACCTGATATGTAGGACTACCTAGTTCTGTGCCACTCATTCTCGCCTCGCAAACGCCACCAGAGTATGAGGAGAATTGAAGCGTAGCTGCTGGACTGACTGCATCTCAAGCCCATCTTCTAATTCCAAATTATTGTATTCAAATTCTCATTTAACAGTAGGGACGGCCCTGCTGAAGCTTCTCTAGGATGTCTTCATCAGCTACTCCCCAGAATGAAGTCCTCAGCAGCCTCTTCAACAGGATGCGGAAAGCGTGAGTTTCTATTTCTCCTCCCTATAGCTGCTTGACTCTCATTTCAAATGTCTCTGTAATTGACTCTTTCTCTTGTAGTCGGAGTGACGAGGAGCGTTCTGACGTAGCAACAGCACTAACTGACTATGTGCGTATGGGCCTATTGCTCCACTGGCAGCCCGTCTGGATTCGATTAGATCACGCTGACCTGCTTCACTTCTCCTTTGATTCTACATAGCTGGTCGACATATCCTCAGATACCAATATAGAGGAGCGTGCAAAGTCCCTATGGCCAGAGATCACCAAGCAGGTCTTCAGTCTACTGCCCAACGAAGGAGGAAAGGATGAGAAGTTAGGGTTTGTTGCAGCAATCAGTGAGTTGCTTCCTCCTTACCAAATGAGTGGAGTCAGCATACCAATGATGTGAAGAGATGGTTGTGAGGTTGATGTGGGAAGGTCGTGCTGAGGAAAAGTTTTGGACTACGATCTCTCCTCATAGCATGCCTTGCTCCCCACTGGACAACTTTGAATCTGACAAAAAACGCTTCTTTCCTTCGAACCAGGTGCTCTTGTTCTAAGTAATCAAACAAACAGTGCTGTGTTGATCCGTTTCTATGGTTATCTCAAGAGGACGGATCTGCTGTACTCAAACGACGAGAGCATTAGGGACAAAACTTGTACGGCTCTAGGTGAGGTTACAACCGCTTCTTTCATCGCTCATGCTCTCCATAGAGCTCAGTATTGAAGTTCCTGCTGTTATGTTCAGGACGAATTGCTGCCCGTTCCTCGACTGGACCAGAAATCTCAACCCTCATCAAAGCAGACGCTGATCACTACATACAACACCTGACCCCAGCTTCACTATCGACTTCAGCTAGCACTACCGCAGAAGGCAATCGTCAGATCACCACATATCTCCCGGTAGCCGTTCAAATGCTTCACATCTTTGCCCTCAACGCACGCGGCAATATAGCCGGTTTGGTGCCTCAGATCATTCCAAAGATCTGGTTAGCTCTTAGAGATTCCAGGTTGCACGTTAGGGAACGAACTTATACACTGTTGAAGTCGCTGCTTGTAATTGTCCGGGACATGAGTCAGTCTGTGAAGAACAAGGTATACAAGAGCGTTTACGAGGAAGCAGTCAGAGGCGAAGGCGGTGGTGTTGAAAAGCGAACTGAGTGGATACATGCCAGTCTTTTGGCATACGGTGCACTGTTTGAGTATGGTGAAATGGTAAGTCTCCATTTACTTGATGTAGACCAGGCGAGTTCTGATCTTTTCCTTCTTTGTTGCGTTCAGTGGATGACTCCCTACTACACGACCACGTGCGAATCGATCCTTCGGTACCGCGACTCCAAAGACCTTATCATAAGGAAAATGGTCATTTCAACTATCCCTCTGATGGCGGTCTACGATCCAGTCCTGTTCTCGTACGAATTCCTCGGCCGATCAATGCAACACTTGCTGGCGGTCCTTGGTGGTAAAGGAGGAAGCGCTGGCGGTGAAGGAGTCAAAGGGATGGCTTTTGTCGCTGTTGGGCATGTTTGTGTAAGAGTTGGTGGTGGTGAGGCGAAGCGCTTCCTCGATGGAGTTGTGAGAGAGGTCAAGTCGGGTCTGGAGAGTCTCGTTGCCAGCCATCAACAAACCAAAGGGTAAGTATCCCTTCTCAACATTGTCAACTGTTGTTCTGACGGCCTTGGTATTGTTTTTAGCAAAAAGTCAGTTCCATCAGCACTCCCACCCTCGGCAGCCTCCAATCCAATTCCACAAAATCATGCCTCTCGTGAAACCGACCTTGAGTCATCACTCTTCATCACCTTGTCTCTTCTTTCTCAGGCATTTGGGCCTCTGATGACCAAATACATGAACGCGTCGCTCCTCACTTTGATGTTCTCCTTGCCTCTCTCAGAGCCTCTGCGGTTGGCCTTGGTGGATGTCGGCACCTACTGTAAACCTCTTGAAGGAGGTATTCAGGAGCGGCTTCTGGAAATGCTCTCTCGGACTCTGTCTGGAAAGGAATATGTTCCTCTTGGTAAACCAACCTCTAATGTCATCATATCGAAGAAGCAGTTGCCTATCCAACCCGCTCAATCGAAGGAGACTCTTTCTCTGGCTCTCAGAACTCTCTCGTCATTCGAGTTCGGTGGTCATATTCTGAACGAGTTTGTGCGTGACTGTGCTTTGCCGTATTTAGAACATGACTCGCCCGAGGTCAGAGGGGCAGCGGTGGTAACATGCTGTCGGTTGTTTGCTGCCGATCCTATCGTGTATCAAACCAGCACACACTCTGTTGAAATCATGAGCGAGGTTCTGGATGGGCTCTTAACAGTAGGAATTGCTGATCCTGGTTAGTTTCGACTGGTTCTTCGAGCGAGTCGTTGGTGTCCACTGACCACACGATTACTTGGCATAGATCCCAAGATTCGTCAAACGGTTCTGGAAGAATTAACAGACAAGTTCGATCGACATCTCGCCCAGTCAAGCAACGTCAGACGTCTATTTTTGGGATTGCACGACACTGTCTTTCACAACAGAGAGCTTGTCGTCATCATTATCGGTCGGTTGAGCACCATGAATCCAGCGTATGTAGTCAGCAGCCTCAGGAAAGCACTGTTCCAGATGATCACTACTCTGAGAGATGCAACATCCAGGTAAGTAAATTGCGCTGCTTTTTCTCGATCGCTTCTAACGAATTGACTATCAACTTTTGTTTTGCAGTCGTCAAAAGGAAGAAGCCGCGAAGCTTCTCTGTCTCATCGTTGCAGCGTGTCCAAAAAGAGTCGTTGACTACACCAAACCGCTCGTCAAGGTACTCCTTGAAACAGCTTATTTGAAGGAATCAACAACGGTGGTGGTAGCATCTTGTATTGAATGTTTGGGAGAGGTCGCTCGCGTTGCAGGAGAATCAATCACGGATTCAGTGGATGCCATTATGCGATTGATTGTGGAAACTCTTCAAGATCCAGCTGCTAGCATCAAGAGGGATGCCGCCTTAAAAACTCTAGGACAAGTTGCCAGCAACACAGGAACCGCCGTCGACGCTTACGTCCAGTATCCAGAACTGATGGGGTTGCTTCTCAGGATCGTCAAGTTGGAGTCTTCTCACCCGGTCAGGAGGGAAGCAATTAGAGTTTTGGGTATTCTTGGAGCATTGGATCCATACAGACACAAGGTGAGAGGTTTCATTAAGGACTTCACCTTTGAAGGTCTTTAACGACAGTGTTCTTTCAGCTTTTACACCATGGCGCAGATGATCCAGCTGCTGATCACTCTCGCTCTGGAATGTCGGATATTACTCTGCTGATGCATGCACCAGGTGGTCAGACTAGTGACGAGTATTATCAAATGGTGGCTGTGAACTCTTTAGTGGGCGTCATTTTGGACCCTACTCTCAGTCCTCTCCTCCACGAAAAAGCCATCTCTGGTGTCATGCACATCTTCAAAGCTCAGGGACTGAAGTGTGTGTCATTCTTGCCTCAGGTAAGTGAGATTTCTTTAGCTCCTGTTGTATCCGATGTCTCGGTTGATCTGACGTCGCATTGAAACCATCAGGTAATTCCTGCTTTCTTAAGCGTAATTCGACTATCAAGTCCAGCTTTCCAGACAGTCTTCCTCAATCAGCTTGCCATTCTGGTTGGCATCGTCAAACAGCACATTCGAAACTTCATTGAGCCCATCCTTTCTCTCATTTTGGAATTCTGGAATCATCCTACTCTTCAAATCTACAGTATCGCTCTTGTGGAAATGACCGCGCGTTCACTCGACGGAGAATTCAAGGCATTCGTTCCCAGGTTGATCCAAGATCTGCTGAGGACATTTGAAGGAGAGGTCTCGGAACAGAAGAGGCAGGCAGTACTTCTCAGAGTCCTGAAGTCGCTCGACGTTCTTGGCGCGAATCTTGAAGAGTATATTCACCTCATCATTCCTGTGGTCTTGAGACTTTTAGACCATCCAGGAGTCTCGATTGATGTTCAAGAAATGGCCATCATCTCCATCGGGCAGCTCTCCAGAAAAGTCAACCTCTCCGATCAAGCTGCACAAATCATCCACCCCATCGAAAAAGTCCTCAGTGGATCTTCTTCTACTGGTACAGGTGGACAGAGACTCGTTAAAGCCTCCATGGATACTTTGTCGGCTCTGATCATCCAACTTGGATCCGATTTCGCAGTTTTCATCCCAATCCTTCGCAAGGTTGGTTCTAATTCCTCTCTCTTTGTAGACCATCGCTGACCCATTTGTTCGCAGGTTATTTCTTCAAATAACATCTACAACGCTCAGTATGAGCAACTCGTTGCGAAAGTTCTGAGCGGGGAGCGTCTACCCCAAGATTTCTCTGCGATAGAGAGGTGAGAACCATTACCATCCCCCTTTTTTTCTCTCAGGGGCTAATCATAATCACATTATAATTCCATAGCATGGCTCCGTTCGTTGGTGACAAGACTGAAGTTGCTGCTGCGAACCTCTCAGTGAATCAAGCTCGCTTGAAAATGACGTGGGACACCAGTCAGTGTCAATCACACGACGACTGGAGAAGTTGGCTCACGAAGCTTGGAATTGAACTTCTGAATGAATCACCTTCGGTTGCTCTTCGAGCTTGTGTGGATCTTGCAATCGCTTACCCATTAATCAATAAAGAGCTCTTCAACGTCGCTTTCATCTCTTGTTGGGCAAGCTTTTATGATACTTACCAGGTATGCTTAGTTTAGGTCATACATGCTTCTGTTCTCGCTGTCTGACTCTCTTGTTCGACTCATTAATCCAGGATGATGCTGTTGAAGCCATTCATTATGCGCTGACGTTCCCAGGAAATGCTCCCGAAGTCATTCATGCTCTTCTCAACCTCTGTGAATTCGCAGAGCACGACGATAAGACCTTACCAATTGAAATCAACGAACTAGCATCATTGGTGAGTGAAGAATGTTCTATAGAAACGAGCTGATCTTACTAATATTCCCGTTGGACTTTAGGCTTTCAAATATCATGCCTATGCTAAGGGCCTGCACTACAGGGAGCTCGAATTCTTCGCTGATCCAACACAAGACATTATCTCATCTCTCATTGCTGTGAATGGAAAGCTTGGTCAAGAAGATGCTGCTTGGGGAACCTTGACGTATGCGAGGGATGATCTCGAACACAACCAAGCCAATGGAGAACTCTTCGAGTACGAAGGGTGGTACGTCGAGCTCGGACGTTGGCAAGAGGCTCTGGAATCATACCGCCAGAAGGAAGAAACGGCAGCAGAATTGGGTGAGGTCCTTCCCGATAACACCATGAACATGATGAAGTGTCTCCACGCACTTGGAGACTGGGACAGGCTCTCGGAGCTTGTTCAAAACAAATGGGCAGACGCTTCAGCTGCTGACCATAGATCAATGGCACCACTGGCTGCTGCCGCTGCTTGGGCGTTGAAACAGTGGGATCTGATGGACGACTATGTGGCCGTCATGAGAAGAGACACCCCGGATTATTTCTTTTACCGTGCAGTCTTGTCAATTCACTCCAATCAGTTTCCTAAAGCCCTTCGACATATCATCAAGGCGCGTGATAGTGTTGACCCTGAATTGTTCTCCATGGTCGGTGACAGTTACGGCAGAGCATACAAGTGAGTCGTACCCAATTTTTAACGATGTCGCTCGATTAGCAATACTAATACATGTTTATCAACGATAGCGTGATTGTTCGGGTTCAGATGCTATCTGAACTTGAAGAAATTATCACATACAAGCAACAGGCTGACCAGCCTGAGCGTCAAGCCGCCATGAGGAAGACTTGGATGAAGAGATTGACCAACTGTCAGCGCGATGTCGAAATCTGGCAGCGAATCCTCCAAGTTAGAAGCTTAGTTTTGACCCCGGCTGAAGACAAGGATATGTGGATCAAGTTTGCCAACCTCTGCAGGAAATCTGATCGAATGAGTTTGGCAGAGAAAACGCTCAACTCCTTACTCGGTCAACAGGACGCAGGTAGTGAAGGACAAGCAGCCCTTCAGGCTCCACCCCATGTCGTGTATGCTTACTTTAAGTTTACCTGGGCTCAGAATGATCCGAAGATGAAGGCGGATAGCTTGAAATGGCTCGAAACTTTTACAAACAAGCTCACCACCGACTTGGGAATGGATCCGAACTATGACGGAGGTGTTGTCGTTCCACCAGAAGCTGGTTACAGCGAGTTCACCAAGCTTCTGGCTAGATGTCATGTCAAGCAGGGTGAGTGGAAAGTTGTGCTTACACCCAACTGGACAACAGTAAGCCCCCTTTTCCGCCACTGTCAAATCAGGTTGGTTCTAACTTCTTGATTTTGAGTCAAATCCGTTGGAGATTCTCACTCTCTATAAGCGAGCTACTCAACTTGATCCGGACTGGTACAAAGCATGGCACACATGGGCTTTGGCTAATTTCCAGGTCATATCTCAGCTAGAATCCGTCAACGATCAAAGAGCTCATATAACTCCAGCGGATATTTCAACGTACATTGTCCCATCTGTCGAAGGTATGTGGAAACTGATCTTTCTCCTGGAAGTCATCGACTCATGCAATTCTTCGGTTGTAGCTTTCTTCCGATCGATCGCTTTGTCAAAAGGCAATTCTCTTCAAGATACGCTCCGTCTTTTGACACTCTGGTTCAAATATGGTGCTCATCAGGCAGTAAATATGGTGATTGTCAGAGGAACTGCGAGTGTGAGCATTGACGTGTGGCTGGAGGTCATTCCTCAGGTAAGGGAGAATGTCAACGCGTCACCGCCAAATTCAGCGTTAACCTAGTTCTCTATTTTCAAGATCATTGCTCGCATTCAAGCACCAAATGCTTTAATTCGAACGGCTATTGAGCAGCTATTAGCGGGCATTGGGCGGGCTCATCCTCAAGCCTTGATCTACCCTCTACTTGTTGCCTCTAAGTCCTCAGTTTTGATGCGAAAGGAAGTTGCGCTTGGACTTATGAACCGCATGAGGGAAACCAGCTCTACATTGGTCGCACAAGTGAGTAAAAGCTCCAGGTCATCTCTGCCTGGCCATCGCTCATAACCTTCCGTTTTCTCTTTCTCTTAGGCTTCGCTTGTTAGTCATGAGCTAATTAGAGTTGCGATTCTTTGGCATGAGTTGTGGACAGAAGGTCTCGAAGAAGCCTCGAGATGCTACTTCGCTGATCACAACCCTGGGGCCATGTTTGCAGTCCTCGAGCCGTTGCATGACATGATGGACAGAGGGCCTGAGACTCTTCGAGAGCAGTCTTTCGTACAGAATTTTGCTCATGATCTTCAAGTTGCTCGAGACTACTGCCGCCGTTACAGAGAATATGGCGATACCAACGACCTCAGCCAGGCTTGGGACAACTACTACATGGTTCGTATTGTATAGTCTTAACTCCCTGCCTGAAGTGTGCTGATCGTCGTACTTCTCCTTTTCACAGGTCTTCAAGAAGCTCACGAAAGCACTTCAAACATTACCTGCACTTGAACTTCAATACGTCTCACCCAAATTACTCAAAGCTCGCAATTTGGAGCTGGCTGTTCCAGGAACCTATCAGAGTGGCAAACCAGTCGTCAAGATCATGGGCTTTGTTCCGACTTTCAGTGTCATCACCTCCAAACAGCGACCCAGAAGACTTCAAATGCAGGGCAGCGACGGCAAAGATTACCAGTTCCTCCTCAAGGGTCATGAAGATCTTAGACAAGATGAGCGTGTCATGCAGCTTTTCGGTTTGGTCAATACGCTACTCTCTCTTGACCCAGAGAGTTTCAAGCGCCATCTCCACATTCAACCTTTCTCTGTCACCCCTCTCTCGCCTAATTCTGGTTTGATCGGTTGGGTTCCAGACACTGATACCATGCATGTTCTGATCAGAGATTACAGAGATAGCAGGAAGATTCTCTTGAACATCGAGCACCGGCTGATCTTACAGGTGCGCCTAGTTGCATTTATTTCACATACACTGAACGAGCTGCTGAAATACCTCTGTTGTTAACATCTTAGATGGCTCCTGACTACGACTATCTAACTCTGATGCAAAAGGTGGAAGTCTTTGAGTACGCGCTCGAGAACACTACTGGTCAAGATCTTTACAGAGTGCTATGGCTTAAGAGTCGGAACTCAGAATCATGGCTCGACCGCAGGACAACGTATATCCGCTCTCTTGCTGCAAACAGTATGGTTGGATATATTTTGGGTCTTGGAGACAGACATCCTTCCAACTTGTTACTCGATCGCGTGTCTGGTAAAGTGGTTCACATCGATTTCGTAAGTGGTCCCGCCTTCATTCTTTCTTTTTTTTTTTTTTTTTGCGGGTCCTAACGCTGACTTGTTTCTTATCTGGCAACAATAGGGCGATTGTTTCGAGATCACGATGAACAGAGAAAAGTTCCCTGAAAAGATTCCATTCCGTCTAACAAGGATGCTGACGAACGCGATGGAGGTAAGTGGAGCTTGTTCCCACGAGTAAAGTAGACATAAGAACTCTGACCTCATCATTCGTCATTAAAGGTCTGTGGTATTCACGGAAGTTACACGAAGAGTTGTGAAATTGTCATGAGCGTCCTTCGAGACAACCGGGACTCTCTCATGGCCGTGTTGGAGGCTTTCGTGTACGATCCACTTTTCTCGTGGAGACTGGCTCAACAGCCGACGGCAGACATCACTGCTACAAATGAAGATAGCCAGGACAGGGCAGCGTTTGGTGGTAATCGCCGTAATAGGGCTGATGAGACTGAGATGCTCAACAGTAAGTCGCTCCGTCTGACATTTTCTCTGGAGATCTTTGATTGACTTCGCGCCCTTATTTCAGATCCCGAGGTTCAGAACCCCAAAGCTTTGTCAGCCATCAAGAGGATTGAGGACAAGCTCACAGGTGAGTGTGGTCGCAATAAGCACTCGCTTTGCAAGCGATCAATAGTTCTCACGATCTGACCCTGACGCTATCTTCTTGCAGGTCGCGATTTCAAAGCTGCTCAAGTCCTTGTCGTGGAGGATCAAGTCAAGAGACTAATCAGAGAAGCCATGAGCATGGAGAATCTCTGCCAGTGCTTCATCGGATGGTGTAAGTCTGCAACTTTTTTCCCTCCTATAGCTCAAAGACTCTTTTTCGCTGACTTTTCGGGCTCCAATCTGCAGGTGCTTTCTGGTAAAGAAGCTTGAAAGTGGCGGAGTAAACGGAAATTTTCACTCGAAATGTCGACACTCCCACCCACTTTTTCTATGTCTTGCCTCAAAGAATTCTACTTCGCAGCTTCTCACAATCTCTCTCAATATTTCTGCTGTCTCTGCTGTCGCTTTATACCCAATCAACCCAAATGTTATATCCTTATCTGCATGAATGGAACTTGCGCGCTTCTGTTTTGTCTGACGTCGCAAGCACCAAAGAAACGCTTGACAGCTGCCTGCCCAAAACGAATGCCCCCCATTGCTCGAGTACTGCAATTAGCTCAGATATATGTACAGTTTTGAGTCACAGCGCAATTTTTCTGCGTCCGGCAGACGGCGAACGAAGCGAGGCAGACCGCCCAAACCAAACTTGGCCTTATCTTGCTCATTCGATTTCTTCGGGATTCTAACGAGTCACTTTTCGAAATGGGACTTCGACATCCATCTACCGTTATTTTGAGTTTCTCATCGAGAGCTCAGCCTGGTTCGTTCCAACGATCCTTCTCAATGACTCGATCCAGGAACGCTCTCACTGAAAAAACGATCCGGTGAGCCCCTGCCCTGCTCGTCGCCCTGCTGCTGGCTCGACGGGTACAGCGAGATGGGAATTTGAATGACATTTCTGACTGGCTTTGCTCCAATCCCTGTTGATTTCGCACCATCTATCTGGCCTGACAGCCCTCAGGTTCTCAAGGTCGAATATGCTGTTCGAGGTGCTGTACCACAAAAAGCAGAGAAGTACAGCGAGGCCCTATCGAAGGGGCAGCAGCTTCCATTCAACCACATTGTCAGCGCCAACATTGGCAACCCTCAGGTCAAGGGTCTGAACCAGGTGCCAATCACCTGGTGGAGACAAATCGCTGCTCTGCTCGAGTACCCACCGCTGCTGGAGAATCCGTTGGTCTCCCAGATCTTCCCAGCTGATGTTATCGCCAGAGCCAAGGAGCTGAACGAAGAGATTGGTTCTATCGGTGCTTACACTGGATCCAAAGGGCTGACCATTGTACGAAAGAACGTTGCTCAGTGGTTGAAGGAGCGTGATGGGCACGACGCCAACATCGACAACCTATATCTCACAGCTGGTGCTTCAGCCGGCGTTTCTCTTGTGCTTGGCGTTGCTCTATGTCAAGGAGATGGTGTCCTGTAGGTCTTGTTCTGGCTTCGGCCTTCAAAGCGCACCTGTTCTCGTACTCATGTTTATCTTTATTTCAGCATCCCAATCCCTCAATACCCCCTCTACACTGCCACTCTTGCTTCCCAAGACGCTGTCCCTCTCCCATACTACCTCGACGAGACTAAGGGATGGTCCTTTGATTTGGCGAGTGTCAAAAAAGCTATTGCTGAAGCAAGGGAAAAGTCCGTTCCGGTGAAAGCTGTAAGTCCTCCTTTGACTTGCAATTCGACGTAGAAACTGGTCTAATGGCATTTCCCAATGCTCTTGCTGTACTAGCTGGTCGTCATCAACCCAGGCAACCCAACTGGTAACACACTCTCCATTGAGGACATGAACACAATCATCAAGCTCTGCCACGAAGAGTCCATCCTCCTCCTCGCCGACGAAGTGTATCAAGCTAACATCTACTCGCCAAAGACAAAGCCCTTTATCTCTTTCAAGAAAGCCCTGATGGAGATCGGTGCTCCTTACTCGACCGAGACGGAGCTCATCTCGTTCCACTCCATCTCGAAGGGGTACTCTGGGGAGTGCGGCCGACGTGGTGGCTTCTTTGAGATTGTGAACATTGAACCGGCGGTCGTTGCTCAGATGGAGAAGATGGCTAGTGTTGGCCTGTGCCCTCCTGTGTCGGGTCAGATTGGTGTCGACTGCCTCGTGAGGCCGCCGGTGGAAGGCGGTGAGAGTTTTGAGCTGTGGAAGAAGGAGAGCGAAGGTATCAAGAACAAGCTGAGAGACAGAAGTCTGTACATGGTTGAGAAGTTCAACGCGTTGGAGGGTATGTCCTGTCAGGAAGCCGAGGTGAGTCGAGTCGAGTCGCGCGCCCTATTTGGTTATGTTTGCTTGTTGCCCGGGCCGATGGGACTGACAGTCAGAATCCTTTTTTTTTTTTTTTTTCTGTTCAAGGGTGCCATGTACCTCTTCCCAAGACTCCAGCTTAGCAAAAAAGCCTGTGACGCTGCCAAGGCTGCTGGCATGACTCCAGATCAGTTCTACTGTCTCGCTCTGTTAGGTGAGCTATTCACAGCCTTTGTATCGACGTCCTGCGCCGCACCTCAGCTAACCCCATGCCCTCTTTGCAGACGCTACGGGTATCTGTCTCGTCCCTGGAGATGGCTTTGGTCAAGTAGAGGGTCAGATACATTTCAGAACGACTGCCCTCTCACCGGGAGTTGAGGAGTACGTCGCTGGAATTGAGAAGTTCCACGCAGAGTTCATGGACAAGTACAGGATTTAAACCGAGTTGAAAATAGTCTTTGGGTTTTCTTATTCTTTTTCTTCGTAGATTGGGGCTGTGAAATCTCTTCTAGATCTTTTATGATGTGTTTGTCATGTGAACGTATTCTCCCTTGTCGTCTATTTCGCACCTTCACCGGCACCGCCGGTTTAGTTGTCAGTTTCATTGCAAAGGTTCCTTGCGCAATGTGGACTTCAGATACGTTGTTCGCCTTCTCCAAAGCAATTATATGTCATACATTGGCTGGAAGAGCACGCTAAAAATTTAGGTGGAAAGACTATCGATACATGGAAACAGAAAGGCAAGCGGGAACATCACGAAGCGGGCAATCAGAGGGTCCTTCATAAGTCTCAGAAAAATATTGTAGGAAAAGGGTCAAGGTGCAGGATGAAGTCGAATGGAAGAAACAAACGGTGATCGAAATTGGACGGCTCATCAGCAAACGAAATAGCCAGCTACTCCGATGAAGACAACAGCAAAGAGAGTGTTGGCAGTGGAGGATTTGAAGCCAGAAGAAATCGGCACACTCGAGTAGTCAACTGGGACGGACGTTCCTGTCGCGTTGGCGACTGCGGTAGAGCCACCTGTCACGGAGTTAAGGATGCCAGTGGCAGAGGCGACAATACCAGAGAGAGCGGTATTAGTCAACGCTGCGCTCAGACTGAAGAAGAGGGAATAGTCAGAACAGGCTAGTAATCGGGATGTGTGGAGGAGGGACAGAGCGCAAGCGAAAGAGACTCACGAGGCTTCATATGAAGCTGAAAGCGCTTCGACTGACGCAAGGACAGCTGCTGGATCACTGGCAGTCGCAATTTCTTGTGTTACGCTGGATTGAAAAGGAGAATATGCAACGAGGTGGTCAGTGGTAATTTCGAAAGGAAAAGTGGTAGTTTGGGCCACTTTGAACTGCTGACCCACCTGGCAATGATAGCACTCAAGTCCACAGCATTGTTGGCCAATCCAACAGTTCCACTGACTACAGCACCCGTTGCTGTCGTCGTCGCAGTCAGCAGGTGATCCGTGACGGAAACGCTCGTGGCTTCTGAGGCATCGACACTCGTCGCCCTCGGTTGGAGGTTCTCAAGGGCATGCAAACCTCTTCGGGGAGTACTTCGTCGACGGACAGGTAGATCTCCTATCGCTCGAAGCTCGTTGGCAATCGCCTTAGGTACGGCCTGGGGTGCTGCAACGGCTGGGGCATCCCTGATGATTGCTGCGTCAGCTGCTGAAGCATGAACATTGCTGGTGCTGGTGAGGATGAGAAGAGAAATGAAGATAGAGAGAAGGTTGGAAGTGGACAGAGAGTGCATTTTATCGTGTGAGAATGGTAACCGAGGAGTGTTGATTTGGGATGTAGGAGGATTTTTTGCGGCGATTTCAACGATGCTTCTTTTGATCTGGAGTTCTCTAAGCACTTTTGAGAGATAAACTGAAGCTGAGCTGTAGTTAGAAGGGAAGGAGTGTCGTTGCCTGGGGTGGAAAGGGAGTTTCCTTGGCTGGGCGCAGTATATCTTCTTGTGGCTTCAGCGCAAAGTCACACCGCTTTTGGATACTGCGAGTTTCTTCAAACAGTGAGCTAGAGAAGGGTATTGATGGTTGGGGGATAAAAGGGGAAGAGATGTTTTTGTTGAGTTGTCCTCTAGCTGTATTATATAGCCTGCTGAGAGAAATTAGGGTGAGCCTGCGGCACTAACGATAGATCAAGTTTCAGGTTTCGAGTGCCCCCCCTTCTTGATCACGAAAACAACAGGTGTCACTCACCAAGCGGATGGTTCAAACTTTTTGCTTATCTGTACTGGATGTCTGCGAATCTCCTTTGGAATGGGAATTGGGAGTCAGAGGCAGGAGGTGAGGGAGTCCCAGAGAAATGGCGTCCCCTGCCCCCAGGGATCTGCGTCATCGAATTTTGCCCCTCTCACGCGATTTCTCCCAGCACGAGACGCGAATCACTTTTTGCTAGCACCTGCTTGGTCGAAGTTTCTCAGCATAGCTTCTGGAGTCATATTTGCTATCGCAGTGAGTGGAAAAATACCAAGAGTCTCGCAATAAACGGAAGTAGATGATGGAAAGAGGTCTAATACCAAAGACCGCTTTGGCATTCATCCACACGATGCATCGCAGCTAGTCCTGGACTGTACCTCAGTTTCAGCTTTCGCCTGCGTCTGATTCAACTCTAGCTTCCTCAGAACCTCATTGAACTCCTCAAATTTCATCGCTCTGTCCAGCTTCTTGAACTCATCTGTACACCACTGAACCTCCTGCTTGGTCCATTTCCACTCTGGCAGATACCATTCTTCACCGCCTCCTATTTCATGAGCCATCTGATGAAGATGATGTGACATACCCCAATCCACTGCTCCCCAGAATTCCCGCCATCCCCACCCGGCATCCATCTTGACTAGCTTCTCAACTTCCTCATCAAACTCCCTCGCCCAGCTCTCAGGCGACGACTGCTTAAGGAGTGGGATGATATCTTCTATTGATCTGATGACATCCGTGTATGTGTTGCAGAGGTGTATAAAGATGGTGCGGAGAGAGTGCGAGTTGAACCAGTTGTGGTTAATCGAGACAGTCAACTGGACCTTTGGCGACGAGGACGATGAGGATTTTGGTGTTGTGTTCTCAACTTGATGCCACCATCCACTAGGTACAAAGACAGTTTCACCTTCTGCCTGATCAACAACAAGCCCGCCGTACTCATCCTTCTCAACCTCCTCCCAAGCTCTCAGTGCGCTCCGACTCTCCTCTGGGAATACCCTCAGCCGCTTGGTTGACGAAGGAGGAAAGAATCGCCATTTTTTACACCCAGCGACATTGGTCGACCATGAGTAGGAACCGAAGACGTCATGATGCAGAGGTGTGCGCGTTCCTGTTGGACCGATGTAAACGAAGCGGTAGTCCGAGAGATGCGGTTGTGATAGGTGGTATCCGTTAAGCCAGTCGTCTTTGAACACTGTTGGAGTGCTGTAGAACGGTGGAGTTGAGGCCGTAAAGCTGTTGATATTGTTGTCGATTGTCGAAGCAGCCAAGTGCCAATCTTTGATATACATTCCTTCACCCTTTCCATCTCTCCAGAGAGATAGAACCTCAGAGAGAAGCATCTCCTCACTGCAGAACTCAACATTTCCATCTGCACCCACTTCTCTCGTCTGGACAGGCACTTTGGTATCGACTGCTAACGAATCGAAGAATGATGAGTTGATTGGTTCGTTGAGGACTGAAGGTGAGAAAGCTTTCCAATTGGAGACCAGATCAGAGTCGAATATGCATGGGACGGAGGCGATCAAGTGGTTCGTCTGAGCGGTCCAAGGGGAGAAGTCAGTGAGCAATAACTCAGCTCATTAAATGTAGCTCTCAGTCGAAATAGAGCTTCATTTGGCTTACCTTGAAGTACTCATAGCTTGTCTTGCCCGATAATCGAGGGATGCTAGACAGATCTGGCATTCGACGGGTACGACTTTCTGGACCCTTAGAATCTGAACACAGCAGATCGCTAAAGATACACCGAACACAGAGATGAGCATACGCGGAATAGTAGCATAGTTGCCTTCTCGTTGGCTTATTTCAGCTTCTCACCTCAGATACTCATTTTGCACCAAAAGTCGTGGTTCCATACGTTGGCCACAAGGCAAGAAATCCACCCAGAGAGCCTAAACAATGAGTTTTTGCACATTGAGTGCAAACGAAAACATGTACCGCTCAGTACCTTACAGAGTTGAACTTGCTTTTTACTTGCTATCGAAAGAGGATCAGAGCCAAAAGTCATCGTCGCATAAACACCATAAAACCTAGTCTCGTAGAGAGGGGATTTTTTAGGCACGTCCAGCACCTGGAACGGCCTTTCCTCTGTATCCACTTCGGGTTCGCTGGTTTTTTCGAAGAGAAAAAATCAGTTCCAGCAAAGATTTTTAGAGGCGGGACATGACCACAACCACGAACGACCGCCAGCGCGCACAGCGCAAATGCGAAGGGACAAGGACGGTGTTGTTAAGGTATCATGGTGAAAAAAGAATAGGAACATACCTCTGGAGCAGCTTGGACAATGGAGACAACTTGGGTTGGGATAGAGTCGAAGTTAAGAGATCGGAGGAGATCCTATTAGGAACACGAAATCAACATCAGAAACCACGTTTGGCACGAAAGATGCTGAACTAGCACGAAAAGTGGACATGGGGAGACGCAGAGGTGCAAACGTACCTTGGTATCGGCATCAACCTCAACACCCAATTCAGGAGCGGCCAAAGCAGAGACCTCTGGAACGTAGTTATCTTTCCTCTCTCTCTCCTCTTCTTGGAGCTTGAAGGAGATACCTCTAACTGGTCCCTTTTGGATTCTCTTCATCAAGTGGGTGGTGAAACCAGCAATCTTGTTACGGAGACGCTTGGATGGGATGATGGCAACCTCGTCGGCGATTCTCTTGTTGGTGCTAGAAGAAAGATACGAAAGGAGGGGGTATCAGAACCTGGGACGATAAAAGGAGTGGAACTAAGGAACTGCTCACTGGAAGTCGAGAGTCAACCTTGGGTAGTATTTCTCAATCATGACACGACTGGCGCGCTTGACGGTTTTGGTTCTTACTCTTCCCTATAGTGTCAAAGGCAGAATGAGAGAGACGTCAGTACCGGAAAAAGCGTCTCTGAGAATTGAGTGATCTTGAGGATATGCTGTGGGTGTTCTGGTTCCTCTGGCCGAGTGTTCAAGTTGGGCGATTTATACACCCAGACAGAACCAGGGTATCACAATACAACAAAGGCAGAACCCTTGAAGTGTGACACCTGGTCCGATAGAAGGGCCATGACCTAACCTTCCTCCTGTTCTGAAGTCCCCACTGCGAATCCAAATACTTCCTTCCTTCACAACCACACCAGTCGTTCCCTCTGTAACCACAGCCCAACCACACACGAAGTATGAACACAAAGCCAAGAGGACCAAAGAACCACACCACATCCTCTTGAAATCTGCTAGAACGCTGCTATACTGACCATTTTGCTGATGGAGTTGCAAGTTGAAGATTGAAGGTCGGAGGAAAGATGACAAGTTGAAACAAAAGAAGGTCGGACCTATATCAGTTTCCTGCTTCTCTAGTGAACACGATTGGGAACAAACTCACAAAACTTGATGACAACTCTTGCTGTGTTCTGTAGCGCGAGGCAAGAGTTGAGACCTCGCGGCTTTCGGACTGCCACCATTTTTTCTCACGCTGAAAACTATACACCGCGCGAGCTGTCTATGAGCTTCTGCCCACGCGTGACAATTCTAATTCTATTCAGTTCACCTCATTTATTGTGAGTGCTTCCGCTTGCTGCTGTAGGTGACTCGTGAGCTAATAATTATCTCTTCCCATTCCTGCTGTGTTCAAGAAAAGAGCCTCTGATTGGACGTCAAAAGTTTCGACGCACCCCTTCGGACGCCAAATTTATATATACCGAATCCCAACACCCTTTAACAACCCCCTTTTTTAATCTTCAAGATGTATGTTAAGCCGTCCTTCGCAGTTTGGTAGCATTTTGGTTTAAAACGGAGGACTCACGTGCTATAATTTCTGGTTGCGAACTTTAGGGTCAGAATCTCCGTTCTTAACGACTGCCTCAACAACATCGTCAATGCCGAGAGACGTGGTAAGAGACAAGTGAGTAGCTGATTTAGTCGATTAGTTGGGCTGTGGGAAGATTGTGTAGCTGGTTCAGTGATCTGACACCCTGCTCTTGCTGTCTCCGCCATTTCACCTCAACTTCAACTGCTTTCCTTGCACATATCAATTACAACGTAAACCTTCATCAAATTCGCAGGTTCTCATCCGTCCTTCCTCCAAGGTTGTTGTGAGATTCCTTTCCGTCATGCAACAACACGGCTACATTGGATCCTTCGAGATCATCGACGACCACCGATCCGGCAAAGTCGTCATTGAGCTCAACGGACGATTGAACAAGACCGGAGTTATTTCTCCACGATTCAACGTCCAGGTTGACGAGATTGAGTCTTGGGTCAACTTGTTGCTCCCAGCTAGATCATTCGGTTTGATCATCTTGACCACCTCTGCTGGTATCATGGATCACGAGGAGGCTAGAAGGAAGCACGTCGGAGGAAAGCTCCTTGGATACTGCTGTGAGTAATTCTTTATTTCTGTCGCTTCGTCAATTAGCTTTGATCGCTGACAATTCGTTCTGCATTTACAGACTAAGGAGTGTGTCTCGACTTCCTTTTGGGCTGTTGCAATCGTGTAGGAAAATTGGAAAGCACTTCATTTGGGCTTTCACAATCTGATGCTGGTTTGGAACATTTTGAGATATTAAAAAAACATTGTTAAAATGTGGAATCAGTCTGGCCGTCGCAAGTTGTTCTACCTGCGAGTTTTTCCCAACCAACACAGTCTTCTTCTTTTATTCTATTCAGATGCTTCCTATTCCTTTACCCCTATCTATTGTGGTGGGAAATTTCTCGAACTGACAGTGTATTATGAGTGGTGTTAAACCAAGCTCTGCTTCACTATTTCCCGACGAGGCCACAATATTCTGCACAATACCCAAACCGCCAGAGTGTTGATTCTTGGATGATCATAATAAATTCCTAGGCAAAGTTTCCATAATATTCCGGGATATCGTCGCGCATCTCAATGTTCCCGTATCCAATCTTCCATTAGGCTATAAGGCGCCTCAGCAAGGAAACGTTGACATCCTCAGATGCCCCCGTGAGCTCAGTTGTGATGGGAACATTGATCCAGGTAGCTCAAGCGCACAATAAATCAGGAATGAAGTAGCACAAAAAGCCTTAGAGTGTACCGCTGGGGTGAAACTCCTGAGACCAGGATATCGGGGAAACTGATCAACGTGGTAATGGATAAAGACGTGGTGTTCGCCAGAGAGGAGGTGAAGCTATGGAGTCCAGCCTTTTGACTGGTTGAAAGAAAAATCCCAAGTAGATGGGAATCGCCAGAAAATTGGCAAAGCAAGATGTAAACAAACCCAGGCGCAGGCGATTGCTTACGGGAAGGTCTCGTTGTGCTTGACAGGTAACTCTACAGGGACACCATGGTCCAAATTCCGGCAGCAGAAAGTTTTTGGATGATTTTCTGCCCTAAGTAACTGTGCTCAAGAAAGAAATTGTCGGCGATGTGAGATGGAGATGACCAGCAGTAAGTGATCTGTGGAAGTTGAACGTATGGACCACATAGTTGGTGTATTGGCTTTCAACGTGAAAGCCTCACTGACAAATGTGTGGACATCTCTTGTGTAAGAGTACCAGTATCTTGATAAACTCTAAAATTGCCCAGCTGCAGCACTGGGTGGCAGAAAGAAAGGAATGCTGATGTCAACCAAAGAAAAACTGGAATGATGCTGGAACGTGTGCCCAGGTGATTTAGCAGAAGAGCAGGTATTGAAAGATATTTAATGCATTTTAGAAGTATAAATTTCGAACATAAGAAAACTGACTGGCCTGATGAGTTTAAGTGGTTCCTGATCGTGAAACCGTCCCTCCACGTACTGTTACGATGCCCTCGGAAAATCAGTACGATGAGGAATCCACCGGTAGAGCTCGAGATAACATGAGATCGTTTAGAAACAAGAAGCTGCTGTTAGAACCAAGGTCGCAACTGCTGAAGGAAGTTCGATGGGCTCTTCAAACAGAAAACAGGATTGAGTAACGTATGCATAAGAGACGCTCTGTGCTTCAGACCATTAGTTAAGTAGAGGTAGTGAAAAATCTGGTCGTGTGACATCCTTGATCTCGCCGTAGAAAAGTGGGGAAGGGGCACGCGTTGAGATCTCCCTCAACTTCCTCCTAAATGTATCTTGAGCGACCAAGCATACGAGTCTTCCGGTTCCAAGTTCAGCACAGATCTGAATACCTGTGTTTGGACCTGTCCAGGCAATGAGTGAACCTCTGAGAGGGGGTGAAAATCGTTCCTAGGAGAAACATAAAGTCAACCTCTGTCGACAGCCAGCCCGGCGGGAGCGATTCGATGGTTTGACTTACAACGCCAGCTAACGTAGAGAAAATTTCGCTAGTTAGCCACTTATTTTCAGTGGCCGGTACAACCACAAGCTTCAGGTCGGGCTGAATGAGAGGGTTGGGAGAGATGAGGAATTCAAAGTGAATGGTTTTGACCTCAATGGGGAACCTGAGCAGAAAATATCATGAGCAAGGAAGCTTAGAATCTTCGAACATTAGATCCTGTACCTAGTACCTCTCCAATCATGAGTGAGGACCTGAAGAAACCAGAAACTCGTTGTGCCCGGAACCGCCGAGAGGAACTAAACAAAGCTATCGCTCACCAGTCCAATATCTGTCTTCATGACCTGATCTCCAATTATTCCAGTAATTGTACCACTCCAAGGCATTTCTCCACTTCTGTGACAAGGGAACGTCTTGAATTGTTCCCCATCTCTACTCATCGTACTATTCATTAAGTTTGAGATGATTTGTCGATCTGTTGAGCATTCCCTAACATGATGAAGTTGACGTTGGTAGAATGGGTTGTGTCTGCTCACTTGGGTGTCATTGTTGCAGAATGAATAACAGTTTTGGCTGTTGCCTGGGGCAACGATAGTTCTGAGAGATGGGAGAGGCGGGTAGATAGTAGGATAAACTGCTGGCTTTTGGAGAAGAATGTTCCCTTGAAGCTGAGATTGGGAAGTGACTCCTTGAATAATGCTACCAGTGAAATATATCCTCGATTTCTTGTCAGCTAACAAGCTACCGTACGCCTGTCGCAAACAAGTTTTGAACAAGAATCAGCTGCACAGACCACTTCCCCTCTAATCTCGAATATCAGCGCCAATCATTCACTTTTTCTTGCTGATTGAGCCTAATAAGATACCAACTAACCCATCCAAGGCAGTCCGTCCAGCTAACAACCTCTTCGAATGAGCGTTGTCTGCTTCATCCAGATCGAAGGTCAATCTGAACACACCAGGGTCGTAGTCTGTTCTGCTGTTGTGGGATCTATATGAGACTGCTTTGAGGGTGAACGCAATGCTGGAAGGGAGAATGTCTCGAATTCGTTCACAATCACTGGGAGACAACGAGAACTGCTTGTCAGATTCAGCTTGGCTCAGAGATTCTGCCAGAATCAATTTACCTGTCGCTCCAAGAATATTCTCTCCTTATCAACATCTTGAGGTTCTTTGTTTGGGTTTGACCATTTGCGCTCGACTTCGAGGGACATATTTGAACATAGCCACTCCAGATGGTATCTTGGCGTCCTGAGGTAGACATGGTCGCAACAGATCACTTGTTTCAGAACCAGCTCTTCTAAGGTACAGTTTAGGATGGCGGTGGGATGTTACAGAGGAGGCTAGCCTGAATTACGGAGGAAGAGGAGATAAGGATGAGCGGATGGCTCTTGTGAGATTAGCACGCAGCAGCTGAGCTGAGTATCGGATTTGAGGGCGCGTCCTACTACGAATCCTTCCCTTTTGAAGGAGAGAAGAATATCAAAGAGATCCAAGCAGCTTTAGCTCTGTCTGAGAATGTGACGACGTCAAAGAAGGACAACTGATCCGGTCATGCCTGTGATGTGAAGTGATACTTGCGACTGACAGAATTTGAGCGCAAAAGTACCAAAAGATACATTACAAGTGATTACAGGGCATAAATGAAATGTAGCTGGATTTATTGGGGTTTGTAGGTGAGGCAGGTGCTCGGATCATGTGAAAGAGGCGACCCGAATGAGCGCATTTTGGCATTTGGTGGGAAACACGCGGGTGAAAGATAGTGACGAGAAACAGGCTAGCGGTATGACATTGGTAGAGAAGGAGGTCTAAGGGTTATTCGTGAGGTGAAAAGGCCACGATACTGAGTGAGAGGGAGTATTTAATGACGGCTGTAACTTAGGCGTGATGCCATGAGTTGTGGAGTCCAAGATCTCCATTTGGTGTTTGCTGACCGGACTTAAGGAATGCTGCTGACGTTCCGTTGTAGATTCCCATGGTAGAATCAGCTCCGTCTAGGCGATTCGAAAAGTAACGTTGAGTCAGCAGTAGAACGAACACTCGGAACTAAAGTGTGAGACAAGGCTTACTCATTGGACCATTGCAATTCATCTGCAACTTCTCCAACTTCTCCTCCAATTCCTGAGGGTTGGCAACGCCAGGCATCTCGCTTTGAGCCTTGATCTTAGCGTTATCGTTTCTCAGACTGATCAAGCCGTCGATGTATTTCTGATCGACACCACCGGTGACGTATTCACCTGTAAAGACGGAGCAATCGAACTTGGTGATGGATGGGTTGAATTGGTTGCAAGCCTTGATGAGGTCCGACAGCGTCTGGAAAATCACTCTGTCGGCGCCAATCTCAGTCGCAATCTCCTCTGTTGTTCGACCGTGAGCTACGAGCTCATACGGGGAAGGCATATCGATACCGTACACATTGGAGAATCTAAGACATAAAAAATGACGGTGAGCTAAGAGAAACCTGAATTTGTAATGTCGAGAAAGGCTTACCTAATAGGTGGAGCGCAGGACGCAACGAGCACCTTCTTAGCACCGACATCCTTAGCCATCTGAATGATTTCCTTGGAAGTGGTTCCTCTGACAATGGAATCTTGATGCAAGAAGAAATTAATGAGATGATGATCCTAAAGAAGAGGGTAGACTGGAACTCACCATCAACCAAAAGAACGTTCTTTCCTGCGAACTCCAGAGGCATTGCGTTCAGCTTCCTCCTCACATTCTTCCTTCTCATGCTCTGTCCAGGCATAATGAAGGTTCTGCCAACATATCGGTTCTTGACGAAACCTTCCCTATAAGGGATGTTGAGACTCTGAGCAACCTGCAGAGCAGCCACACGGGAGGTATCGGGCACGGGGATGACAACGTCAATAGTTTCACCAGCTTCTGCAAGTTGTCTTCGGACCTCTTCAGCCAAGAGATCTCCCATAGCCATACGAGCCCTGTAAACAGAGATGCCGTCCATCGTGGAGTCGGGTCTTGCGAAGTAGACGTATTCGAAGATGTCTGGGGCAAAGTCGGCCTGAGGTCCAACTTTACGGCGGGTGATTCCACTCTTGGTGATAATGACAACCTCACCTGAATTTGAAAGCGAGAAAAGTGAGTAGAAGAACAGATTAAAATCATCAAAGTGATCTAATTACATACCAGGAGCGACATCTTCCCAATCTGAGAAGCCCAGAGCGTCAGCAACGACACTCTCACTGGCGAACAGGTAATCCCTGTCCTCTGGTCCAGCACCAGCAACAGCGCTCTTCCTCTTGGCCAATCCAACGGGTCTGATACCATTTGGATCTCTAAATGCGATCATACCGAAACCAGCAAGCATGGCCGTACAGGTGTAGGCACCTTTGCATTCGTTCATCAGAGAGCCGAGAGCAGTGAAGATATCTTCTTCGTTGATACGGAACTTTCCGGTCTTTTGGAGATTGTTGGCAAAGATGTTGAGGATGAGTTCGGAATCGCTGTCAGTGTTGATGTGTCTGTGGGCGTCGGCATCGAGGAAAGTACGGAGTTGAGGAGTGTTGATGACGTTACCGTTCTGGCAGACGTCAAGACCAAGTGGAAATAGAGTTAGACGAAAAATACACCAGAACGTCCAGCCAGCGCGAGTTAAAGTGCGAACTTACGTGAGCCATAACGATACCGTAAGGAGAGTTGACGTAGAAAGGCTGGGCTTCGGAGTGAGCAGAAGAACCAGCAGTAGGGTATCGAACTTAATACGAAGATAACGAAGAGAACGCGACACACAGATTTATGGTGAGCTGAACAACACGGACAGCCAGATTAGATTTGAGAGTCCGACTCACCATGTCCAATACCCATACCACCCTTCAAGCCATCAACAGCCCTAGAATCAAAGACATCTCGTACCATACCGTTGGCTTTCACCTGAAGAAGCAATTCGAGCGCCATGAGTCAGCGGGATCACCAGAAACGGAAATGAAATGGACAACCGCAATATATGTAAACGGAAAACGCATAATGGACTCACTTGGTAGAAACGTCCTCTAGGGGGGCCACAGGTGACGATACCACAGGCATCCTAAGCGGTGAAAGGTTACCAAGGATCAGTGACGGTCAATTCAAGCAGACTCAATGGCAACCGCAGCGGGCCGAAACTCACCTGTCCTCTAAGAGATCACCAAAGTACATAGGACAGAAGAACGAATACATGTCAGCGGGTCAACTTAAAGGAAGCCAAGTGTCCAATCCCACGCGACGAGGTGCAAGTCCTAAACTACCTCGCTAGCTCGCTGTTTTACATCAATTCTCAGATCAGGGACCCCAACATACCTGTGTTGCAACAAACTCAAACCTTCAGCAATCTCAGTGGCAGCTGCTGAGGTTGAAGCTGAAGCTGGGTCGTGAAGCAGGAGGCCGATGATACCACACACTATTGAAATTTTCACCAAGACGACGGATACTTGGGTCAGCAAAACCTGTCTGAAATGAATATCTGCATCAGTCTGTACTCACTGGTGCAATAAGTTTAGGGGGTGGAGCAGACTGGGGTGGTGAACCAAAAGGAAACTGTAGAAACAAAATTTCTGAACGTCGCCCTAAATTCCGCTGAGGCAAATTTCTGACAGGATCCTTGTTTTTATTATCTGTCTTTGGGTCGTTTGAGGATCTTTGCTTGTGTTTGAAGAAGATGGTTCGGAGAGACAAGCTTGCTACGCTATGAATGGTTGAGTGAAAATGCCAAGTGATATTGATACAAAATTGACAATTGAGGCCTTGCGAGAACGTTAGAGCGCTCGACCCAACTACACCGTAAACCACAAGAAATGAAACCATGAGAAAACCAAGAAGAGAAAGGTAGAAACACGCAAGATAGTAGTGATCCTCGTTGTCTGCGGCGAAGTTTTTTTATGGCAAAGACCCAAGAGAGAACCTAGAATGACGAGTAAAACTGGAAAATGGGGTAAGAGAACTACTCTCTGGAGTGATGGCTATGGTACTCACTGAGAACAAAAAAGGGAGTGAGATAGACAATCTTGAAAATTGACGGTACAAATGAAGGTGCGAATGTTGCAGATGCTAAAGCTGAAGACGAAGGATACAATACAAATTGCGAATCGAAGCCCGACAAGAAGATGAAAGTAGTCTATATGTTGAAATTGATGATAAGGATTTTGGGTTCGCGTCGTCATAATAAACGACGTCGCAGTGGTGGTCCAAAGATATATTGAGCTGTGAAGAGGTATACGATGTCGATGATGATGCAGGTGACGAGTGGGTATAAATGAACCAGATTGTTGAGTTGAAGGAGATAGAAGGGCGGAAGCCGTCATGGTCTCCTCTAAGTGGGGGAGAGGTAGGGAAATAGGAGTTTGGCTTTAGTTCTGCAGAGACTCTCCTAGAACCACAGACACTAATATCCGGCTGCCATGTTCTTCTAACAATCCGGGACTTCTGCAGCCAATCTCGAGATCCCTACTCGTCAAATCGTCAGTTGGAGACGCGAGACCCGCGTTGACGAGCGCTGAGCGGCGGATGAGTTTGGAAGATGGGGCTTCAGTGGGTGAGGTCAAGGAAGACTTCGAGGTCCTACGCCAGAATGCAGTAGATCTCACTAGATATGTTCCATAAAGCAGAACGCGAGCTTCAGGTCAACAAACAAACGAATCAACTCGCACGCGACCGTCACGGGTGACGTTACTTACAAACTGTAGGCGAAGGTGCTTGCAGCGACACACAACTATCAGAGCGCTCTGTTCTGGTGTTCCTTCGCTGGTTGGGACTTGTTGAACGAGGAGTGTCCAGGAGAGCTGGGGAGGCTAACCAGGGTTCAGAATTTCTTCGCCCCCGGATTTCAGAGTCGTCAGGACAGAGATAGTCGATGGTGGAAAGTTTGGTGAGGAGAGGACGGGGTACTAGTCCGCGATACGTTGAGTCTGTTGGGGTTTCTGGAGTTGAGTCTGACGAGGAAGTAGAGGTAGAAGTGGATGTGACCGAGTCGCTGCGCAGAGAAATAAATGAAACACCTGCGTGAGAAGGCCAAATAGAAGAACAGTGCGTTCCATTTGGACTCACCTCCTCTCACCACGATACGATTCCTCCTGCTCTGGAAACGATACAGAAGACGAATCTACCTCTGCTGGTCTTTCGGTGGTCAGACAGTCATCT
The DNA here is from genome assembly GCA_014825775.1 of Krasilnikovozyma curviuscula. NCBI lineage: Eukaryota > Fungi > Basidiomycota > Tremellomycetes > Cystofilobasidiales > Mrakiaceae > Krasilnikovozyma > Krasilnikovozyma curviuscula. The sequence goes on along the minus strand of MVAQ01000010.1, from coordinate 80,310 downwards.
TCTTGGGCCATCCAACGCTGAAACTTGAAATCGCCCAAGTCTTCCTCCGCCTGCTGGAAATTGAGGTTCAGCGCCTCGAGGGAGATGGGACAAGCTGCTCTGGGACTTGGACAGGAGAACGATGATGAAGGGGAGGAAGGGGTAGATGTCCACGGCGAGTAGGATGATATGGGTGTACTGCATGATGATTTCGACGATTCAGGTTGGGCGACTTCGACGTCTGCATCCTGTCGTCCAATGACCACAGAGATTCCAATGTCAGATTCCAAATGGAGCTGCTGCTGTTGTTTCAGCTGGAAGTCTATCTCCAGCACGCTTGGCTGTGTTTGGTACATGGCTGGGTAAGCTGCTAAACCAGAATTTTTCTCGTGGTTGGATGAAGGAAAGGAGGGGGTTGTAGACAGGTTTTGGAAAAAGAGTGTGGGTGTACGAGAGCCTGTCTTCGTACTGAATGCTCCCGGGATGGACCTACAGTCGTAGAGGGAGAGGGGTGAGCAGTTATAGGGAAGGGGGAGATTGTGTTGGACACTAACAAAAGGAGCTGAGTTTCCAGGGTTCTTTTTAGCAGGCGCGTCGATCGGCAAAACGATCCCCTTTTTTTGTCTTGTTTTTTTTTTTTTTCTAGGCCAAGTTCTATCACCCGGTTCCTAAAAGCATCGGAACAAAGCAGATCAGTCGTTAGTATGTGTTTAATACGGTTACCTTAGCTGAAAGTAGAGGGATATAAAAAGCAGGAAAATGACCTAAAAAAACAAACTCAAAAGTTTCACCGATGACGATGAGAGGCGCAGATCAGATCAGCAATGTCTGCCTCTGCGACTGACGTATGGGAAAGGGTTTCGAGGGTGAAATATGTTCGTTCCTTTATTTTCCTCAGAGATCTTGAGAGAGACGAAGAAGAAAGAGAATTCAAGAGATGGCTGAGCGGGAGTGATGGGGGGATGGCGCGTCCAACGCAATATCTATTCCACAACACAATCACAGCGACTAAAAGGTGGCTGTTCAGTATCTGAACCAGGTCCTTTTCTTACAGAGGGACTATAGTTCCAGCATTCCAATGGATGGACCTGAGAAGGATTACCAAGATAGTACCGCACCTGTTGGCTGTCACAAGCAACCGTCTAATCGGCGGCACCCATCTGAGATCCAAACTAGGTTCCTCCACCGAATATTGCTACATGAGAGATATCTAGAGAAAATGTGGCTTACATCTGATAGACAGAGACGAGAACGAGTTCCAGTCAAAAGAGTCTGGTGATGCTTCGCGGACAAAGATATGTGTTGCTATACCGTTTATTCACCTGTAGTGATTTTGGTTGGGTGCTGCCTCCCAGCTAAACGCTCGGAACTTTGGAGTTTGGGTCAACTGACGTCTCTGCTATAATTGCAGATCTACATGAACACGAACTCATTGCTACTTAGTGGGCTCCGCAAGCCTCTAAGCTTTATCAGAGTGACAGAGGGCTCAGATAGACTCTCTACTCTAAAAAAGGATATAGCTTGATTCAGGTTAGAGACTCACTCGCCTTTGTCCTTCCACACCAATGGCGATAATCGACTCGGACAGAACCAACTCGTCAAGAAAATCATTACGATATTTATTTTATAACTGGCTAGAAGTACAGCAAGGCTACAGCGGAAAGTTACGCAGAAACAAGTAGTGTCCAAGGAGTTCAACAAGCACACGATACGGTGTCCCAGGCCACTGAAAGTGGGTTCATCTCTTAAAAGGAGTCGGATCGAAATGAGAGAAATGCCTCTAAATTCACTGATCAAAACGTTTATCCTAGCAGCGACAGTATGGACTAATATCAAATCTCAGTCAGTTCCGGCTGAAGTATGACAGAAAGCCACTCGTCATGGATAACGCAAACTCACCGAAAGACCTAGCTTTTCGATATCATCTCTGGTAATTGGGCACTGGAAGTTAGCGTTGCCAGAGAAGTTGGGCTTGACTTTGATGCCGATGACGCTGATGGCCAAGTCGACTTTGTAGTCGATGCTCAGGTCGCCTACGTTTCCTGTTATAATACCGCAACGGGAGATGATCTGAGAACATATCGAGTAGAAAGAGTTAAAGATCAGCCAGCAACTCAAGATGGGGAAGGAAAGAGAATAGATCGTACATCTTCAATGATTTTCTACCAAAAGCCAAGGACGCAGATTTGGGTCAGCAGTAGATCGCAGCACTATTCAACGAAATGCGGGTACTCACATTGTTGCTGTCGATGGTCGGTGTGTAGGCCACCGTGATTGGGAAGTTAAATGTGGTTAGAGAGTTGGACGGGATCCTGATTCGACAGGGCAAAATAAGGATTTACTCAGTTGATGTCAGCGAGAGTGTGTGAAAGAGGAATGAAATACACGCACGGGATGTTTGATAGACTTCCTCCTCCAACTTCTGGGTCCGGCGAGATGATGTTGGGATAGTATGCCTATGAAATTATGTGTCAAGTCAGTTTAGGGGGTTGGCCCTGGTAACAAGGAATAGAAACGAAACCTACCGCAGCATCCAAGTTGTTCAGAGTCGCAGAGATGTAGTTTGGATTCCGCACACTAACGGGAGGAAACAAATGATTCGCATTCAGGTTTGACCGGCACCATGAATCAGAGCTTAAACTTACACAATGCCCTATAGAGTGGCGAGCAACCGATGACGGATCGAATGGGAAAGGTTTCAAAAACTTAACCAGACTTGGAATGAAATTAAATGCACTCACCACTCCAAAGTTTATCAGCAACGCTCTAAGATTGTAGAAAAGATTCGATGAGCAAAAAATAAAGATCGAAGAGAGGGGTTCACACTCACGATCCGTTGTATGACACAGGACTGGACGGCAGTGTCACACTAGTGACTGATACGTTCGGTGGAGCCAGATAGAGGAAAAGAGTAAGGATGATTCCTAGTGCTAGGAAGATTCCAAGGAATAGGAAACACCAGAGAAATCGACCTGGAGCGATGAGAAAAGAAGATAATGTCAGCCACGGTTGGCTCTGGAATCCGACCGAGTTCAAAAGGAAAAATCATACAGAATGTCCTAAAGCATCCTCCTCTGAAGTAGAAACATAACTTTCAGAACAAAAAGTGGATGAAAGGGGCCCAGTGCAAGTTTTTGAAACGTACCGTCCCCAAGTCGAACCTCGGTCTGCTTTCCTCCAACTTTTCACGCCTTCTTTCCCACCGTAGCTTACAGGCAGGCCCTTTTCTTGATAACCCATACCACCTTCGCCGTAGTTTCTCAGTGAGTTTGGGTTGAAAGGTTGATCGCGTTCTGGGTCAAAGCATAATATATATCAGCCAAGGGGGACAGGCAGGGGGAAACAAGCGATCGAGAGAAGACAGCGTCATCATTCTCGGATGGCAGGCCAAAGTATAAACAATTGGAGCTTCTACTCACCAGAGTAAGGATCGGAATAAGTCATGATAGCTTCTGCTTCGAGAAGGTGACGAAATGAAGCTGCTGCTGGTTAGGACGCAGAAACGAGGTAACAGGAGGTCCAAGCGTTTTGGGGCGTTCGCAGATGCTGTACAGCATTGCCCTGTTTCTCAATTGCGCTCAATACCATATCTTGTGGCAGAGCTTTCAATTAGCATAGTGACACAAAGAATACTGATATAAATGATGAGATATAACAAAGAGGAGCAAAATAAGATCACTGTGGACCAGCAATCTTGTAAGCTGTTCAAAGCGACAACGCAAACATGGCGGGGTCAGCGAACGAAACAACAGTAAAGTATAGATAATGAGAGAGAACTTACATCCATAATCCTGTGTTTCAGAAAAGCAAAAAGAAAGAACGCGATCAAATGGCAGATATCAGCAACGGTAAGTTGAGCGGCATCGAAACAATTGCGACGACGTACCTTCTCAGGATCATAAACCTCCCATCTAGAAGCGGGGAAGATGTGTTTACTTCTGTTGTACCAACTCCTCTCGACCACTTTGCCAGCGTGAGACTAAGAAAGAGAACAAAGGAGGTGGTGAGATAGAACGACAGTACGACGTCTCGCAAGAAGACACACCTCATCTTTTTCAACCGTTGCATCTGCCATTAATCGAACATCGTCGTGAACATCAAAATTAAACAGAGGTCCTGATTTACCACGAGCCTTGTTCACTATGAAGTCGTAAAATGTGTAGTGCTAAACGGTTGAAAGTATAAATACTCGTTAGAAGGTGACTTGCCAGAAGTACTTTGAGGAGATATGTGTGAATTTAGGACTGACATGCGGAATGATCAAATCTTCTTTAATGTACATCAAATTGTCAACTGAGATGCCACGCAGTTCTGGGAATTGTTGCCTGCACTTCTCCAAGAATGATGCGATGTCGTCACCTTTTTTACACTGTCATCGCCATGCCAGAAAGCGAGCACGAGTAAGCAAATAGTAATGCGATCAATAACAAAAAAGCTGAGAAAATTTGACTCACAGAGACCTGTCTTCGGTGGCCGGACCCATCCCAGTAAGAATATGTAATCTCAATCGTCTCTTCCTTCAGCAACTCCTGATTCCTAGTCCATTCTCTCCTCAGATTCTCCCTCTCCAGCCTCTCCTGTGTTTCCCTCTCACGATCAGGCAAGAAGGACGTATCCACACTCGGGTTCTTGGTAAACTTCTTCTTGATGGGCTCGTCCGTTGAAGGCGAGGCTGCACGTTTCTTCTTCTTAGAGGAGGTATCTTCTTCCTCTTCGTCATCACCGAATGAGAGCGTGTTCTTAGCTTTCTTCTTCGGTTTCTTCTTCTTGACCTCTTCCCGGCTGGTGCAAGTGTGGTTGGAGCGTGAAAGTGAATGGACGTCGAGAGGAATGAATGTCGCATAGTGAATTATAGTCATTCAGTAACAGGTAAGAGAACATCTCCAATCCAGTCGTCAGTTGATTTCTTTATGTGGTAAAGCCTCGAGGCTAGGTGGGCGAGGGAGTGGATGTGTATGTACTCACTTCTTCTCCTGTACTGACAGCACGAGCTGCTCCTCCTCCAATGCCTTCCTAGCTTTCTGGAAGTCTTCAAGCTTGACAAGTCCTATGGTAGATTTCTTCAGGCGCTCATCCATCGATTCGACATGAGCAACGAATCGAGACTCTGTACTGGCCGCCTTTTCAGTTTCCTGTGACAAAACCCAAAGTCTGTTAGCAAAGTGAAGCAGTATTAGGAGTGTAGAAGAAAGGATTTGCCTTCTGCATAGCATCCTTCTCTTTTTGGAAGTCGTCGAGCATCTTCTGTCGAGCGGCTTCCAAGCCAGCTTGTCGACGCTTCTCGCTGGTGAACACGACCAAGAATCAGCGATAGCATCTCACTACGGCCAATTAAGATAGTGCACCTACTCATGAGATGAATGACCCGACATGCTGAGGGGGTTCTGGATAGAGCAAGTGGCTGTCGACTCTTCACCCTCACGATTTTTCTCAAAGCGACTAACTGCCCTCAACCGTGAAAGACCCAACTTTTTCCGCTTTCCAATAATGGCGAGCAATTTCCTGATACCAAGCAGCAGAAGGCTTTTGCTGAATACAACCAGGCAATCATTAGCCTTGAACAGCTGCAGAGCTTCATCGACCATCCCACCGCCGTCCGCAGGAAGTTTGGAAGACCTTCTGAACACCTTCAACCAGCCAACACCAGAGCAACCAGCTGCTTCATCATCCTCATCGAGCTCATTCATTTCTCCTTCCTCGTCACTTTCAGCCAGATCGAATGAGAGGCCGTCGTACGAAGCATACCTCAACGCAGCTCCTGAAGAAACTTACACCAGCACGCCGTATGACCCCGCAGAGTTCATTCCACCTCCTATTGATCCCCTGGCAAGTCTGTCGGTTAACTTGCTCATGAAGGATGGTAAGAAGCTGAGGGCAGTCGCCATGTTCCACGAAATGCTGGACTACATGTAGGCCTCGTCGTCTTAACTTTTTTTCTGTCAATGGGTCGCTCGCTAATTTATTGTGGGTTGTTGTAGTCATGAAAAAACTGGGGAAGATGCGTATCCTATTTACAGACAAGCTGTACTAGATTGCGCACCAGCGTTGAAGTTCACTCGACATGTCAAGGGTATCAAGTACGTCGCTCTCTCACCCACTCCTTTCTCGTCCCGTTTTCTCTCTCAACTAACATCCTTCGTCTTTAATAAATTAGAACCACTATCATCCCAATTCCGGCATCAGAAAGATACCGAATCTCCCGCTCAATACGATGGATTCTCGAGTACGGCATCAAGCGCAAAGAGCCCCGGCTTTCGACAAGGTATGCTGAGGAGATCCTCGCAGTGAGGAACGGGACATCAGAGATCTTGAAGCTGAAGGACATGCAACACAAGTTGGCTTTGACTAACAGGTACGTTTTCGTTCACTTTGCGCTGTCGGAAGGTCGCTCCTGATCGTTGCTATAATTTCATGTTCTGCTGTTTTGCAGGGCCAATCTTCCAAGGTCTAGTTAGATAAAATAACGTTGTGGTTTACTGAAGGACGTCGTTCAAAGAAGTCTCATATGATCGCAAGTACACTACGCCCCATCGGGCTGTTATTCTTTTTCAATCCTTTACTCAGACTTTGGGAAATAAGCAACGAACCTGTAAAAAGCCTCAAAATGGTTAGTGAGTACCCTCAGAAGACCGAAGGGACTAATGTGCAAGACTGACTCAATTCTACAAGGTGGGCGAAAGACGATCCGTCAGTCGAAAAATTGAGGTACCAAAGCGCTCAAAGTTAACTTACTCAACATCAGTCTTCAATGGGAGCTCGTAGACACCAATGCAGGTTCTAGCGGGCTGTCATGAGCGCGAAGACAAAACGCGTTAGTGGCATTAACGATATGGACATATAAATAACGACCTTTTCTCCTCCCCACCAGCACCACAGCATAAACGAAGATATTGTAGACTTACCTTTGGTTCGGGCATCAAGCTCAAGTACGTCTCATTGACTTTGTGGAAGTCCTCTCCGATCTTCGAGAGGTAGATGTTTGCCTTGATGACGTCTTTGAGACCGAGACCAGCAGCCTTGAGGACAGCTTCTAAGTTGGCAATGACCTGCTTCGTTCGGTCCTGTCGTTCAACGAAAGAAAAGAAGCCAGTTAAGAAAAAGTGTGAAAGGACGTTGGGGAGCCATTCCTTTTTCCACGTCTCAGTTTGAAGAGACTTACCTGGACGGTTCCTTCGACCATAGATCCGTCAGCTCTCATACCTACAGATCCACTGGTGTAGTAGAGATCTCCAGCTCGGACTAGATTTAGAAACAATCAGCCAAAAGTAAATAATGGACGGCGACTTAGTTGGGTCGACTAACCTCCCTGAGAGTAGACCTTCAAAGGGGCTGGAGCATCGGTGGTAAGGGTGACTTGAGCTTCGGATGGCATTTACAAGGATTATAGAGTGAAATGAGGGTAGTGTCCAAGCAGCGAAAGGGATTCATGCCCAACCTCGGATGGATTGGTGGCTGACTTGTGGCGCCGAGATTAGCCGGTCAGGTATTTTAGCAAATGTTCAATATTTTCATGTAATTATATAGGAGTTCTGGTTGGAAAGGAAATGAAGCTCATCCTGAAGCCGAAGAGGTAAGGTTCCCTAGAAAAATGGGGAGATTTGCGACAAAGGAGTAAACTTCCATCATTGCCATCATTCCGCCCCCAGAGCATGTGCAGCTTGAACTTGACCCTTCTACACGTCTTCAATAGAGGAAGTGATGCTGTTTTCTGAATGATTCTCTCTCGTGCAGCATCGTCGCTTTCCTTTTGAGCCGTCTTGATGCTGATCCTCTTTGGCTCTGAACTCGTATCTCCTACTATCGCTTGGGTTCCCACGCCCACCTGGCTCACTTGACGAAAACAAAGATATAAGTTAGGTTTGACGGTGAACGGCGATGGCAACGACCAAGTGCGCGAAGGGAGAACATTGCGGTCGATCAACGATTCAAACTCATTGCAGCCAACTCTTTCTATTCAAGTCGCATTCACTGCTCTTCCTTACCAGAGCTCTGGAAGTTGCCAGGTTCAATGGATACTGTGACATGCACTTTTGAGCAATTTTTTTAGTCTCTAATCTTTCGCTGGACCCTTTATTGAGGTATATTGTTGCTCGTTCATCGCACTTCACGTTATCTGTGCAGGTGCCCCTGCACATCAAAAACAGGAATCTATTTGATCTTCACATACATCATCTAAAGCAAGATATTCAATCCGAAACTCACTCGCTCCAGGTGCTATTGCAGTTCATGTTAGATATGGTATACTTTTTGCGTTTGCGGCGACGCACCGATCCCGCTTTGCTATCGATGTTATCATAAAGCAAGCGAACCACTTCTCCTCAAGAAAGAAGCGCCTTTATGCTACGCAAATCAGTCGTTTTACGAGAATTGGTAAACAAGGCGGTGGACCGCCGCCGAACCTTCTTGTCATGCAAGCGAGGTGTGGTTGCTTGAAGGCTTGGTATAAACAAAAGGGCAGGTTGGCTCCCAACTTCTACGACACATTTTCTCTAATCCCTGCTTCTTTGTTTCATTATTAGGGCAGAGAAGCCAACCCAAGATTATTCAGGTAAGTCACCACCTTCGAAGTCGAGAAATCGTGTCTCCTAACATCTCTCGAGTTCTACGACAGTACATTTCACCTCTGTAGACACCATGGATGGTCGTCAGGAGCACATCCTTCCTCTCCCCAACAACCGTCAGCTTGCCTACGCCCACAACGGCAATCCATCTAGCAAAAACGTTGCCGTCTTCTTCCCTGGCCTGTTCAGCGTTGGTGTAGCAGACAACGTTCCTAAACCCCTCCTTGAGCTTGACATCCACTGGATCAGTATTACCCTCCCTGGCCAAGGCAACTCCTCGTCCTTCATTCCTGCGCCGCCGCCAGCCGCTCCATACTCGACTTACCACCGCGACCTCGCTGAGTCCATCACAATGCTCCTCGACAACCTTCATCCAGATGGGATCAGCAAGCTCTTCGTCGTTGGGGGGTCCTACGGAACGGTCCACGCTCAGATATTGTATGGCGCTCCGTATGACATCTTCCCACACGGTCGACACATCGCAGGCTGCTTCATTGGCGCACCTTTCAGTCCTTTCAAACACGACACAGACTACGCAAAAGGTCTCATCTGGTCCAATTGGATTTCTGTAGGCCCACCGAGCCAGATTATTCCCTTCCGCCTCTTACAACGCACTCTGGCGTTCTTCGTCTCCTGGAAGGCATCCACCCTCGATGGGGCTGAGTCTCTCCTCCGACAAGGTCTCTTCGACAAGATGGATGCCGACGAAATCATCAAGTTTGACGAGTTCCTTACTTCGTCCGCGTACGATGGCACGCGCGCGGATTTCATTCGCCGCATGGCAGAGACCGTTATGAGGAGCACAAACAATTGGGATGGGTTCATGGATGTTTCAGATGTACTGCATTGTGACTGGGGGTTCTCTCCCGCTGCGTTAGACGACGAGCATGCATCGAAGCCAATCCTTGTCGTCGCTTCGACTGCTGATGCGCTGGGCAGCGAAATGAACAAGTGGCTGGAGGCAAACTACAGAAACAGTCATCTCAAGCTGGTGCCTGGTGGTCATATTTCATCGTTGTTCTACCAAGACGAGTTGTGGACAGAGTTGTTGAATTTAACGGAAGGAGTTTGATGTCCATATAGGACAGGGGCGAAGGTGATGGCTTGAAGATGGATTTAAGAATAAACATATAATGACCTCATAATTGACTTGAAACATGCTAACGATTCCTTTGTTGATACTTCCGAAAGACTTCATAGGGTCCCATGTTTATACATCTGCAGTCTATGTGTTTTAGATATCCTTAATAGCCCATAGGTCGTCACCAAGGTAATGCACTGTTTCGATCGCAATTCCCTTACTGTAAAAAAAAGAAGAGAGTCGATGTCAGCCTCGGTCATTTTTTTAACTTAGACGGCAGCTTCCGATTTCTTGTCGCGATAATGCTCAATCTACCCAGAGTACCGAACTGGAAACATGGGACTTACTTCACACTCTTGATCTCCTCAGTACCCATCTTCAGTAAACCCACACCCACACAGTGCTCCTTGCCCTCTGCAAAGATAGCCACCGGTGTGTCCTTCTCCAACGCAAGTTCTTTGGGGGGTAAGGACCCTCCTGGGGATGTCAGGCCAGGTGCCATCATGTTTGCTCCCTAAAGAGGAGGGAAACAAAATTTCAGATATTCCAATTATAGGTCGAAGTCTGGATAGGGTCTGGATGAATGAGGAACAGGGAAGATGATACTTACGGCAAGCAGGAATCGGATCGCGCCTCTGTCGACTGAGACATGCGGCATCATATCAGGAACTGGTAAGATTGGAAAAAGAAAGAAGTAAACACGCCGAGAGTCAGCCTTCTGTCTCAGTGAAAGGGAGGTATAGAGTGTGAAGGGAATGGCGACACGACGATCTGCAGAGGTGAATGTACAGCTTGGTTGAGGCCACAGTACAGACGAAAGAGGGTGCTATGATGGGCAAACTAAACCCTTTTCTCCAGCGCGATTTGAGAGAAGGTAAGCGACCAGCTGTCAAAGACATGAAACCCCAACACCAGCGCAAAGACATTCCGCCGCCTCTCGCACCCTCGTGCTCCTAGGCGAGTACAAAGCATTAGCAAAAACAAAATGCTTACATTGGTGCATCAGCTTCAGTGTCGGCCAGAATGGACCGTCGAAATGTTGGAAGAAAAGAGGTATTGAGTTGATGGTGTAGATTGAAATGTGTTCACGACTGAAAAACACAGAAGAGAGGATGAAGGGTTTACATCAGTCATCAATAAAATTAAGCTCTTTCTTCTCTTCTCCTCTCAAAGTGCACAAACATGTCGAGGAGAAGTATAAAATCGGCTTACCATTTCGCCAGAGTCAGACTCTCCTTCTTGTTCCACACCAGATCTAAGATGACCTCCCCTTCTTTACCCTCTTCAGTAGACCCACTCAGTTCAGCAAGATATGGATACTGTTCAAGCACTTTGGATCGGATGTTTCGTTGTAATGACGACTTGAGAGAATTTGTCGAGGAAACGTCCTCCTTAACGGAGAATCTGTGGGATAAGCAAGCTGATCAGCTTCACAAAGTCTTCAGTGATACATAATTGGGGTAGCTCACTTTTTGAACATGTTCCAGTGAGAAATTCGAGGTGATGGATGAAGGGTCCTTGCTACAGCGCGGAAAGCCTGAAAGTCGCAGTTGTATTGACGTCGCTGCAATACCTTCAGTTGCGGTCTTTTTTCAGCCTCTAAAACCTGGGTTTTCCAGATGGATTCCAACTGCTTAATGACACCTCCGACTGGTGATCAACAAACAGCTCCAAATACTTCGCAGTTTGGTGTGCGTCCCCAGACGCAAGTTTTCCCGACTCGAAAGGGCAGTCCATGGTTGCGCTGAGCGACGACGTCTCTCGAATCATTTTCAAACGATTTTTCCCTCTCAACCTGAACAAGCTCTGACGAGACTCTGTACCTGGCTACAAGGTCCAAGATACAATAGGATTCCTAGGCGAAGAGAGGAATAATTGTCACCAAATAAACCCAAAAAGTCAGCCCATTTTTCCGTCCTTTTCTCAGTCTTTTTCCCCCCCCCTTCGTTCCAAAGGGCTCATCTCGCTCTTTGTTTTGATTCTGACACTGCCTTGGGCTGTGCTGTACTCTAACATGTATCCTGTTGGTATAGAGTACCAGAAGTTTGCTTTGCCAGGCTCAAAATACGGGAGGGCCTGCTGTAATCTACTCCAATCGAGAGAATCCCATCACGTTCGTACCTACTCTGTTGATGAGTTTAGAACTGTGCCTCCTCTTGGACTGACCTTTGACGCCTTTTCTGTTTCCTCTCATGCCTTCTATTTGTGTCTTTGTCGGCATCACTGCGCCTGGAACGTTGGCCCAATTTGTTTATCACACCCGTCCCGCCATTCCCTTCTCTGGATCGACATCCGTTCCCTCTGTATATCGCCACTCCCCTCTTCCAATTCCCACCTCATCATTAGTAATCATACACTCAGTAATATGTCAGCTCCTCAAGAAGAAGGTGGATCTGTGACTCTGGAGGCATTGGCGAGGCAATACCTTCCTGAGGCTGTCTTCAACAACCTGCCTGGGAGTGGAGCTCAAGCGCAAATTGATGAAGTTGAGATTAGTCTTAAGCGAAAGAACGAAGATGAGGGAGGTTACGTGAGCCGTCCTTGTTTTCTTCTCTGTCGGCTTAGCGCTGGTCAAAGCCTGGCAGCATGTGGTCACTAATGCATTTCCGTTCTTGCTGACGCAGGATGATGAATCGAAGAGGCAAAAAGTAGAGCTCGATCCATCTCTTTTGCTAGAGGAAGACCCCACACAAGTCGTGAGTTTGCCTTCTCAAATTTCACGCGTTGTTTCCCCACCGAACTGAACCTATGCTCACGATATTTTTGTAGAGTGCTGAATCAGCGGCAACATTGGCTTCACTTCTCTTGCATAACCTTCCAGATGGAGAAGCTGATCTCATGCCACAAGACTACGCTCCACCACCTCCACCTGAACTCGATGCCGAGGGAAATCCAGTCCCTGTAAAGAGAGGTAGAGGCAGACCAAAGAAGAACCCATCAGACCCACCGAAAGCTAGAGGACCAAGAGGTAGACCACCCAAAGCTCGTCCTTTGGATGCAGATGGTAACCCGCTTCCTGTAAGTCGCGCTCGTGTCTTCATCATCGACAACACTGACTTCTTCCTGTACGACTGTCAGCCACCTCCCAAAAACCCAAGAGGACGTCCACGTAAAGACCCAAACGCTCCATATGATCCAGTCAAGGAAGAAGCTCGTAGACTCAAAAAGGAGAAGCGCGAAAAGCGATTGGCTGAGGAACGCGCTCTCAGGGAATTGGAAGAGAGGACTGAGATGGAGTTTGACAACGCTCTTGAGCAAGGCGGACCTTTGCCGCCCCGTGTTCTTGCTGAGATGGGTGGTACTGTTAGTGATCTCCACCATCCCGAGCCTCTATCAAGCGACTGATACTGCTGCTTTAATGTCCCGCGTTAGCCTCTCAAGAGATCCTCTCGTCGTCTGACAAAGACGTCACGTAAATCCATGGCTGAAAATGTCAACTCTGATGGTGAAGAGATCGATGAAGACGGTAACGTCATCAAAGAAGACGATGAGTACGATCCTTCGGACGAAGATTACGAAGAGGGTGACGATGAGGTAAGTTTGCCTTCGATTCACCAACGTCATTTTAACCTATTTGTTGAGCTATTTCCCTATTTGACGTTGACAGGAGCCCAAGAAAAAAGCCAAACCTGCTGCTGTCGCTCCTCCTTTCCCTCCATCACAGGAATACGTCGACAACGTCCTTGCCGGTCCATCTGGATCCAATGGCGGGGATCAAGCCAACGCTCTTTTGGCTGCCGCTGAACTCGCCTCATTCGCCAACATGAGTGGAATGGGCGGAGCAGGAAGCACCTCCAGCACCGGGTTGGAAGACATCAACTTAGGCGGTGCCTTCGAAGGCATCGCTGGCTTGGCTCCAGGAACCTTTGTCCAAGCCGATGGTATTGAGAACCCTTTGGCGGACTCAGACGCTATTTTGGCTGCCATCGCTTCTTTGTCTAATGGACCAAACGGAATCAACGTCATGCCTACTCAAGAATAACTAATGACAATGGTATGGTTACAATGGTACGGTTAATTTTAAAAGGGTCTGTCGGGTCTGGAAATTGAAACGGGGGTTGTTGCGCTGTGAGATTGTCGTAAAAAAAGCCAGCTTTGTCATTGTTTTGATTTGTGTCTATACTATCAATTGTACCTAATGGGTAGCTTCCGGTTGAAGGAAAGGCATCTCTCAGCATGAATATGCGTGTACCTTTCACCATAGCCTGCATCAAACGAAGGAGCAGGGTGATCTTACAGGATTGTCGGGGAATTTCCTACGCGGCGAGGTGCAGGTGTCCGCGTTTGCCCATCTGTTCCGCAGCCACAGCAGCAAACTCACAGTCCAATAGTTCAATCAAGTTTCGGAATGTATGGTGTTCATCAGGTACGCTCGAAGAATACTTGCAATCGCGGGTTCCTCAAATTCTAGTTTAAAAAGGATATTGTGCTTGCGCACCTAATTCTGGATGGGGATCAGAGCCGCCTCCACACGGTTTTGTGAGCACTATTCTTATGCATGTCTCTCTTTCGACTCACTTGGAAGTGACTTGAAGTGAAAGAGCCATCTGGCACTTCAAGACTTCCAAATTTACCATGTCGCAGCTATAGATTCATTCGAATAGCCACGTATCTATCTAACGACGGTGAACCTCCATAAAATCCTTATAATCCTTTGTTCAGCGTTCCATGGTGTTTTTTCTGATTGGATCGTGTTTTCTTTCCATCACCTGACCAGCCCTTCTTCTGCACTCTTTCCACTATCCAACATTTTTGCATCGAGTATCAAGAACTCGTAGAAGAACGGTATAATTGCCCAGGTAGCCTGGAAACCAGTTAACTATGAATGATCTGCGCCAAGCGAGGCAGTAGTAGAAAAGAACTAGACTTACGGCATGCCACAAACTATGAGCATCAATCACTCCAAAAATTGGCGGGAAGTCGAAGAGTTCAAGACCCATCGCGACAGTGAACGCGAGGGAAATGAGCGCCGGCTGGGTGTAAAATTTGGGTGGGCGGTTTGAGAGACCTCCACCTCCAGGAAGAGTGACACCTTCGGGATAAGGAAGTGGAATGCTTCTTTTGAGTAGAGTGTTGTATGACCCTGATCTCTTGAGGCGCTGGAAGACCGGGACGAAGGAGAAGGTATAGGAGATCCAGAGTAAGTTGTAGGCTCCACCCATCATGAGAGCGTATTTCATGTTCCAGCTGTAGTCGAATTTTTCACTGAGACCAAGGTATGCGATGTGAGTGAGATAGATGATGCTGAAGGTGGCGGTGAGAGGAACAAAGTACTTTGGTAGACCTGTTCGGTTGGATGGTAGCAAATGGAGTCGGAATAGAGTGAAGAGACAGGAATAGGTGAGGGATAAGGCCGCTGAGAAATAATCGAGTTTCTCCGTCCAGGGTAGATCTATCGGCACCGCAGCCGGGAAGCAGGCGACATTAGACAATTGCTATCGAGAGCAAACAGGCCTGATAGAAAGGGAATCACTCACCTCTGGTATGAAAAACTGCACTCCATATCCATGTATTGATCCCAATGACACCCCATCCGATAATTGCACTCCTCCCTACAGCATTCTTCCCGACGCGCCGTCGTACTTCAAAGATTCCCTTCAAATGAACCCACAGATTTCCCAAGCTGAAGAAAACCGAAGCTGGTTCCTGAATAAATCCCAGTCTGATGAACGGCCATTTCCCAAAGTATTGCTGCTGGGCTAGATCAGTTTTCTTGTTGAACTGGGACATCGATCTCATACAGGTGTACCTGCAGTCCGACAGACACGTCCAACCACCGATTCGGAGTAGCGGATCGGGAGATGGTGCATCTAGTGATGAGCAGGGGTAAGTACATTCTGCTACACAGATCTTGTAGAGTGGCTGCAGAGCAAAGGACAGTGAGGTAGGTGAGCACAGAAGGCAATTGCGAAGGCAGCTGGGCAGTTTAGTGGGACCTGCAAGGTCGAATAATAGCTCTAAATACGTACATTTGTATCTCCTGAAGAAGCTAGAGCTCCAGTTGCCAAGGAGAGAAGAAAAAGCAAGCAAGCTAACCGAATAACGGATGGCCTGAGCATCGTCGTGGCTGGGTTCGAATCGGAGAGGAAACTTGAGAGTGGTCGTCACTGCATCAGGTATGAGGATTACCAATCTCAAGTGGTTTGATGGCCCCAAACCTTGCTGCAAAAGGGAGGGAAGTAGTACTTCAAAGCCTACAGGTACGCGTCGTTGCAGTTTGAAGCTGAACCTACTGCTGCGGCAGTTCGCCATGGTACTTACAGTATTTTTCGAAACGCATTTGCTTCTTGCTTGGCGGACTTAGATTTAGAGATCATTGAAGTAATTATATCGATGACAATGCAAATGGCTGAATGCTTGCCAAGAAAATAAAAGGAAGTCGCGATGACTTGACGCACATCCATCCAGCTGAGCAACCTCCAGCTTCAGCCATCTTCCTCTTTAGTTAAGCCTGAAATCACTGTAATACCTTCTCCAACTTCCCTTTTAGCTTACCGGGTAGCTTGAAAGCATCAAGATGATCGCTAAACGTCTCGACGATCTGAGCAGTTCCTTCTTTCAGACCTAGAAGAAGCAAGAAGAGTAAGCAGAACTACGTCAGAGCAACCAGCAACACAAGGCCCATTGATAAATCTACACACCTTCTCTGAAAGTATCAACCTCCTTCTTTATGAACAATCTCACTTCATCTCTCTCCTCCGGGGTGGTGCCAATGGTCCCAAGCTCAGTGATGAAGTCGTCGACAGCGTCGAGGTACGATGTCAGAACATCAAGAGTGCGAGGGATCGATCTTTGCACTTGTCCATACGGGTCTTCAACAAGGGAAGCAGAGATGAGCGCCGATATCGCTGAAAATGGTAAATCAACAGGTCAAATTGATTCTCAACCCGGTTAAACGCAGAAAGACTGACTTTGAACGATCAGCCCATCTCTCTTCCTGTCACTCAACGAAGCTTCGATCCTTTCCTTAGCCACCAATTTAGCTTTCATCTTCCTGACAAACTCAAAGTCTACTTTTGCCCTCACTTCCACAGGAATAGCTCTCCAAACGTTGTCCCAAATCGAGAGTCCACCGCTAGGTGAAACGGCGCGGGGCATCGAAAGTGGCGAGGTATCTGCAGATGGAGGTGCAGTGGATGACTCCGACGTGAAGATTGCTGGAACTCTAGTTGTAGCTGGATTTGATAGCGCTTGAGAAGGAGGAAGCAGTGGAGTCGCTGGGGCTTGATGAGGTTTCGGGGAAAGAGAGATACTGTTAGAAGCTGGATTATCTATCAGATTCTGTACAAAGCTCTTTTTTGGTTGTGGGATGAAAATAGAGGAATCATTCTTGAGCTGAATTGGTTTGCTAGGTGATGATGTTGAGATTGACGCGGATGTAGCTGAAGCTAGAGGAGACGGTGCTGCTTTTTTAGCAAGCTTTCCTCGCTCTTGAAGAGTGATCATTGATTTTTGTAGCAATCCAATTTCCAGATCAAACAGTAGCTCCCAGGTCGTCGCTGCTGCAGCTGATCTTGAAGAAGAGTTGGAACCATTACTGGAAACGTCGTTGTAAATCTCCGATCTTCGCTTAGGAGAGCACACAGACAAGTGAGCCAATTCAAATTGAGCGAAGTACTTCGTGAAGGAGGAAATGTGAACTTGTCAGCTGGCGGTCCTCAATGATCCAATCATCCAAGGGAACGTACAGCAAAGTAAGAATTTGAAGCACTTTCTATTCCACCCAACAGACTTTTGATTGGTGAAGTAGCGTGAGATGAGATCAACATTGGTTGGGTCATGTAGACGTTCAAGACAGTTTGAGCCATTTCCCAACAGGCTACTGTGAAGATCTCCAAGACCAACACTTTGACGACCGTGCCAGGGGTGACAGGGCCTATACGGGGTCTGACAAAGTTGGCAATGTATGGTCTGCAGGTTTAAGAAAGAATATTTGCATCAGAGCAAGGCCAGAAGGAGACATATACGCTCACGGAATTTCACCTTGTGAGTAAACCAAAACGAGTCACTAAGAAAGTCCAGATACTTCTTCTCGTCAACCAAAAGACCAGTGAGAAAGCCGCAGTGTGTATGAGGGGGAGTCCGAACTTCAATGGAAGAATCTGAAGCTTCTTGATCATTTGAGATCCAATAGGGAACTATGCAATGGAAGAGTCACCACTGTTTGTTAGCAGAGTGTCTTGGCCCAATACTAGCAGCTATCTCACAATGTCGCTTTTCCATTCAGGCTTGAATCCTCCACTAAGTGATTCGTTGATGGCGTAAAACACGCTGAAAGACGCTTGAGCGGACATAGCGAGAATGAGTTTCTCATTGAAATGGTATGGATGTTTGCTGAGAAACCACAATTTAAAGAACAAAACCTGCAAGTCAGTCTGAAGTCCAATAGGCATTAACGCCTAGAGAGACTCACGTCGTGGGTTGGAAGAGTCCAAAGCCTGAATTGGGATAAAGATGAGTTGCCAGTCTTGTCCAGAGGAACCCTTGGATGAGTCCTGAAAAAAGGAAGATGATGATTGATTGATGAACGTCTAGTGAAGTGAAGATGATCTTGATGAGACCGAAGACGTTTCCGCCGTATTTTGGTTGCGCTAGAAAAACAAGCAGAGCGAAGAATGTCAGCTCCAACACATAAGGTAACTGGTTTTAGGAAGTTACATTGAAGCATGTTCTTTCGGAAGATCACGATTGGGAAAACTCCAAGTAAGAAACTCATTGCTCCTACAATGAGGGCTGAGATAGTTGGGATTGGAAAAAACCAGAATCCGCCTACAGTTACCCAAAACATATTTCAATTCAGTTCAAATGAGTCAACGATTTTTCAGCTAGTAATACGGTGGCTTACCAAAGGAGCCATTGTATAGGGTCGATGCAGTTTGAAGGGTTAGCGTTCCCAGCGCCGTAAAAGCTATCACTCGGAACATCCTCCTTCGTAAAACTCTCTATGATATTTTAAAGCACACCAAGCAAGATGAGTCATTCTGTTAGCAGATATGTATGAAAACAACGTATCAAAGCTGGATATCGACGGCGAGGGTTTTCTCTCACCTTGATCATAAGCTCATAGCTTGGTGCAACTGGCTTAGTAGAAGCTTTTAGCAGTGACGTAGAAACAGTCTTCGAAAGACTACTGTGGATGGCCATGGAAGCTGGTTTCAGCTGTATTTGAGTTGATCTGGAAGCTGTAGTAGGTGGAGCTGCAGCTGATGATTGAGCAGGAGAGAACGCATTCAGGGGCCGGGAGGATAGAGCCCTCTGTGTGAGCATTGGAGACTGTTGCATCCTTCACGCTTAAATACACGGGTACCAGTCAGCACTGCTGCTTGTGCAACTACACTCTGGTGCAAGCTCACCAAGTTGAACGATCTTCTCGTCGTTCCAAGTGTGCCTATATCCCAGGCGGACTGCTATAGGAGCACCGAACAGACCTACAGTCTTTCCGAATAATCTTGATCTCTTTGACCTGAGGAGATTTGAAGGCCAGATCGTCGTTCTGACCACCTTCCCTACTCGCGCAGAAAATCAAAGACAAAGTCAGTGGCGTGCAGAGCGTTCAACTTCTGCTCGAAAGCCAAAGTTGGCAGCAAGAAGAAGCAGTAGTGATCCTCTGTGATAGGTGTGTTTGCGCCCTTGGACATTTCAGCCTAAAAAATGTGACAATGGCTTCAGCGCTTCTTAAGTCTTCTGCTCTCTAACCAGAACTCTCGAAAGTAGACACAATTATAACCATGCCTCGCCTAGGGTCTTTTCTTCAGCCAATACGCACAACAGTACACAGATCTTCTAGAGGGTTGCAAAGTATTCCGATAGGGAAGTTCCCACCTGAAGCAATTCCACCACCTCACAAACCGGAGCCCATTCCAGCCCCTACCCCTTCCTCATCAACTCCAGGAATCACAGCAGGAGAAGACGCAGGTGTAGATCGGATAGCCGGGAGTTTGAGTGTGTCTGGTGGTGGGGATTTGGTCGAATCACCGTCGTCGACGTCTTCACCTGGGCTGCTCTGGCCTAAACCCACGAAATGGAAGCATCCTACAAGACTCTACGTACCAGACAAGTTTAAACCTCTACCTAAAGAAGAAGTGAGTGCAGATTCCTATTTGAGGTTTGTACATGTACCCTCAACTGAGCGTCTCGAGTGCCTCTCAGACTCTCTTCCGAAAAAACCTCTTATTCGTATCCGGAGCAGTCTTCTCATGGTGGCTATTCTATGAATACGCAGTGAATCAGGAAAAGATTGGATCGACAGTCGTTTCGAGTATCATGTTCGAATTGAGGACAACACCGGCGGTGGAACAGGTACTGGGTGACGCTGTCCGACTTGAAGGTGCTTGGTGGGCGGGTGGACAACCTTAGTGAGCATACTATTCATGGTGTGCGTCTCCATTTGGCGGTAATTGATCCTTCGGGTTGCGCACCTCTGCACTTTTATCAGTATTGAGGGTACGCACAACACTCTGAAAGGTAAAATCGACCTGACTTTTAGAGTGAAAGGTACTGAAGACGCTGGACGAGTCTACTTTACTTCGATTCGGTGAGTGTTTCGTCGTTGAGGTCCCTTCATTGATACTGATCACGTCCCTTCAAAGTCCAAGTAAAGGCGCGCCGTTCCAGGTTGTACGATGGAAGTTAATCACTGATCAGGGAGAAACAGTTGATTTGGGAGAATCATACCAGATAACAGCGGTGGATGATGAAGAGGACAATGATGGTGATGAGGAGATTATAGAGGTTGCAAAGAAGTCGACGGTAAAGTGGGTGTGATGAAATGGCGCATTAGGCTGTTTACACTCCTCTTTTATGCACAAGTCTCTGGTTGGGAATAGAAACCAATTATTATTCTGTGCGGTGCTGGGGAATCCCTTTCTCCTATTACCGGAATTGCATAAGCGCCTTCGCTGCATTTTTGAAGAGCAAGTTGCTCAGCGACCGCCACTCTCTCCTTTCCAAGTTTTCCAAATATCTTCGCAATTACTTCTATGAAGGTGATATCAACATAGGCCAGCATCAAGTCACATAATGAAAGCTTCTAAAGCTTCTTCATCAAAAAAGAATGGCTCAAAAGCTGCACCACCTGCCGCTGAGGAATCAGCTGCAAAACCAACAGACTCAACTCCAGCGCCCGATGAACCTCCAGCAAAACCAACGAAGCTCCAACGATGGAAGAAGACCTTTCTAGGATCTCCGCTCCGCATCACCTTGACGACCCTCTTGATCAGTCTCTTCATTCCAATCCTCTACCGACTCTATAGATGGCTCCCAGTCCTGTCCGCCATGGTATTTATGGTACTCTATGTTGCACTCATGGTCTTTGTTTTCTACGGAGCTATCGACTCTGAAATCAGCTCATGGAGGGTATTGTTTGGAAGTGGGGTCGACGGCAGAGGCTTCAAGCTAGTCAAGAAGAATGGCAGTCCCTATGTGCCGATGGAAACTGTTTCTGTTGGTTTGTACTTGGTCGGAATTGCGCTTTGGGGTCTCGTTTGCCTGTCCATCATCTTCTTGTGAGTCTACAAGCTGTCGTTTCCTGCTGCCTCCGACACACTTTTGTCCTAACGTCATTCTGAACGCCTTGCGAAGCTCTTCTACACTTCACACTCAGTACCTTCGATACCTCAAAACAGATACCTACCTATCTCGCCAATGTATACCTTCACTAGGAGAATGTTTCATGAATGGTTTGTTTCTCCGCCTCTGCATGTGTTACTCTCATCACTGATTGTCTTCGCGATTATGCTTTCTCAGGCTGGTTCCGAAAAATTCTGTACTACCTTTATATAATGAGACACTACTCTTCCCTCTTCACCTTCACCGCCTTTTCATTGTCAATTCTCCTCGCCGCCTTCCTCCTCCCACCGAAATCGCGAGTCTTCAAAATTGAAACCACATTGGAAGGATTGGCACTTCCGGTTGTGCTTGGAAGAGCTCCAACAGCTATCATGTGGTTCATGGGTAGAGAAGTTGGGGATGGGTACATCTTGGGTACGTTGAGGAGAGTTGTTTTGATCTTTGAGGGGTTGCTCATCTTGTGGGGGGCTGGTGTGATGTCTGAGTGGGATAAAGTGAGCTTTTATTTGTTATAGTTGGTCTCCAGCAGCGTGTTTTACTGACATCATCGACTATTTTTGGGACAGGTGGAATGGGGCCACTTCTCAGACGACGTGTCAGATTTTGGCGAAAGCAACAAAGCACCTGGGTATTTTGACCAAGAACTCCGGAAGACATTTGAAGAGCGAGGGGCTACATTTAACGACGAACAGTGGAAGGAAGCCGTTCGAGGGATAGTCGATGCGATAGGAGAAGATCTGAAGAGAGCCGAAGCTGAAGAAGGGGTAGACAGGGCTAAGGCATATGCTGAGGAGCTGTTAAATGGTGGTGGAACATCTGACGAGCCAACTGTGAAAGGGTCGCCTGTGGTTGATGGGGGTAGTCCGTCAACGGCGGCAAGCAACTCGACGAAGAAGAAGAAGAAGCACAAAAAGAAACCTAGTGTGTCAGCTTCGGTAACACCGGATGTGAGTGCCGAAACAGACGAAGAGATGCCTCCATTGATACCGTGAGTGGATGTGATGCAATTCTTGTTTTGATTGGCGACGGGACAGCCCAAACAGCGCCTTGGGCAGCAGCAAAAGAAGTTGAAAAATAAACCATGAAAATGATATTCCCACTCTATTCCCATGACTTAAAACTGACCGGTGAAGAAAAAGATAGGTGGCTTTCCGTTGGTTCTTTGCGTGAGACATTCCGCCCATGACTCCGCAACTTGATCATTTCTTGCTTTCTTACACCACACATTCACAACAGTCGAGTTTTTTGCATTTTGGTACCAACTCAGAGTGACTCTGTTGTCACCTATCATTGTTGGTAGGTAGACCATTTCTGAGCGGGGGTGGGGTGGTGCTAATTGATGAAATTCCGTGTTCGTAGCTTGCTCCTTCATAGTACCGGATTCTGCTTCTCAAAACTCTACACTTCTCTCTCTAAGTTATGTCTTCGCGATTTGGCAACCTCACGGATGCGCAGATCGTTGCTCTCACGAATCATCTCATGGACGTGAAGTGAGTGGGGCTGCTGTTTTCTCTTTCGTCAATGATGAGCAGATGATTAATGCATTTAGCTTCATCTTGGCTGTCATAATGATATTCAGTGCTGCAACTCATCCCTCATACTGGCTCGGTGAGTTGTCTGGTCACCGCTTCTTCATCAGTCCAGAGGTTGATCATTCCTCGTCTTCACTTACGTAACAGGACCGTTTCTCCTCGCGGGACTTTTCGACAGTCTTCTCTTTGGTGTGGTAGCAACAGAGATGTTTAATTACTACTCCAAGTTCCCAAAAGACAATTTCAAGCTGAAGGGCGCTGTTGGCACAGCAGGCTTGTTGACATTGTAAGAGAATTCCTTCATCGTTCACAACTGTCCCATGAATTGACTGAACGAGATATTCCACTTTTCTCTCTGCCTGATTCAGAGCAGTGACAATATCCCTTTTCTTGTGAATACAGCGTACTTCCAGATGGTTGGCCATCTGATCCGCTTCGTCTCACGTCTGACAGCGCTCTTCATCTCTCTAGATACAACTTCTGGATTTTTGTCACTAACTTTGGTCATGGGGGTAGCTGCTTGGTGACAAGGTACTATTCCGTCGTGGCAGTCTGCGACGTGTGCGTCGTATTCATCGTCCAAAGCTACCTCATCCACAAGGCCTACACCTTCACCCGCTCCCGGATAATAGCTGGATTTATCTTCTTCTTACTCTTTTCCAGCACACTTGTTGGACTCGGTCTCGGGCTCTGGCAGGCTGCACTGGGACAATTCGCCCTCTCTTTCCAAGCGACACCTATCCTCTTGACCTGGAAGATCATGGGTGTCGTAGCTGACGTCTGTGTCACCACTACCATGCTCTGGACGCTTCTCAAGTCGAAGACAGGCCTGGTGAACATAGACTCGAAACTGTCTCGGCTTGTGACAGTGGTGTGAGCTCTCACCCTTCACTCTTCTGCCAGAAGGTGTACTAAAGCTGTTCGTCTTCTCGCACAGATCACAAGCGCAGATCATCCCCACATTAAATGCAATTGCATACATCATCGCTTTCGAAGGCAACAAAGACGCTTCGTTCAGCATCATGTTCCTCGCCGTCGAGTCCAAACTGTACCTCCTATCGATGCTCCGAATCCTCAACGTGTGAGTGCATTCTACTTCTCTAGGCTTGCGCATGATTGCCAATTTTTCTATTTATCTATTTTGGTGATCTAGTCGTTCGAAGATGGCACCGGCCGCGCCTGTTCTTGAACGCGTCGCGGAGGACGACATTCGCACCGATCTTGAGGTCGGATATGGTTCAACCTTTGTTAACCAAGATGTCAGCACTCCTGCAGTTCTCTTGCATACCCTTTCGTTATGGAAGTGACTAACGTATCATTATTGCTATAGCCTAAAACATTGACGTTTGACTTTGGGGAGGTAGAGGAGCGCTCTACCTCGTGAATTGGAGCACTGGCTTCTTCAGACTTGATTGAACTAGATGCCAGAAATTTATATATTCCAATGACTCAGAAGACTAGCGCATTCTCAATCACGCTGCAAGTAAGCGCATTTGGTAGGTAAAATCAACACAACTCTTGATGTCACCTCGCAAGAATATGGAAACGGAAGGGGAGGGTTTCTCCTAGAAAGATAGGTAGAATTGCTTTTTGTACCCAACAAATAGATACATAATGAGACTTCAATTTTGAGAAGCAGCAGGAACGAAGTTAATCAGCCTGATATGTGGAAGAGTGAGAATTGTCATCCAGCATGATTTGGGGGATAGATTAAAAGGACTCAGCATAGGCTAATGAGAACCGAAAGGATAAATGCTTAAAACTTTCTGCAGCACAATTTTTTGGTGTCTCAAAAAGAGAGAGAGGGAGAGAGGGGGACGTTGAACGATATTCCCAATATGATGAGCGACAGATGAGATTCAGTTGGTGAGATGGAGAGGTTGATGGTACGACCTATGTTGATAGAGTATGGCTCATGAAGACTAACCGTCCATCAAACTTATTTTTCTTTCTCTAGTCTAAGATCTCAGTGATAATTGCCATCGAAAGAGACAACCCCTAGTTGACGCCTACATCGTCGTCCCCACAGCAAATACAGCTGCAGCATTCCACTCGCCTCACATTCTGCTCACCACAATTCAAACCTTTCTCACTCGACTTTGGTTTGATAATACTTTCAATCAATCTCAGAGAACGAAATCAATCACTGAACTTCATTTCGCCATATCACTGCTCACCCGTGTTGTTTTTGGACAAGCCGACTATGAGCCACTTAGTTCACTATTAACCTTTCTCCAAATGAGCTCTTAGAGTTGATGGTTCGGTTTGCTAGTCTACCGTATTTGACAAGAGGAATATCTGTACCGAGCTGTACAGCTTGAGAAAAAGCAACTTTATTATTACCATCGGGCCTACTCGACCCTTGCGCCAGATTTTTCGAGGAGCACGGTTTCGCGAGGGGAACTTCCTCTCGCTCTGATCCTTAGATAAAGCTCTGCGACCTTGAAAGAAAATTAGCACCTTGTGTTCGATCCTACCCTGGGCTGACGAAGATACACTGTCACATGGACGCTAATACAGTCTCAACCTTACAATTACACACTCAGTAAAACCTCATTCTCCTCCTCCCCTATCCTACCCCTCACTTTAGCACTTGGATCAAGCGAACCCCAGATCTCCTTATATGCCCACAGCTTCCCAAGATCACCTCGCAAGTTCGCGACCAGCGAAACGGAGATCAAAAGAGCGAGGTATGAGAGTGGGATAGACAAGAGCTGGAAGAAGTGCGTTTGGAAGGTGACGGCTGCGTGAGTGGATAAGGAATCGACCTGAGATATAGCGGGGAGATCAGTTTGAGACTACCATGGAGACTGAACATGATAAATACGCGTACATAGTCCTTGTATATCCAACCCAGTAATTGTGGAAACAAGAAGGTTGTGAGGACTAGTGCCACTGTCGCGATTGTCGAGTAGATGTGGTTTGAGATGCTAAACAATTCTTTGAAGCTGACAGCGGAGCGGAATGTAGGCTGGGAGTGAAGCAAACAGCAAGGTCAGGATTAGGCAACGATAGGAACGACGGAACACAAACTTACAACGGCAGCCATTTCTTCGCCTTTCCAAAAAACAGCTTTGACATTCTCCATCTCACCAGACTGATCTTCTTCTTTATTCGAAGCTGCTATTAAAGACAATCGCATCTCTTTCTCTCTCTCGCGCTTCAAGCTCACCTCGAAGCGATACAACATGGCCGGCAGTGGCGCGTATGTTCCAAGCACGAGCGCTACAACTCCCAATAATAAGCACCCATCGTACACATCTGGATTGATTTTAAACGGTTTCGTGGGAGAAGCGACCGACAAGGTCGATTCTTCCGGAGTGAAGTACACCGCCACAGAGTAGCTCAGCCAGCCGATCAGCACGCCGCCGCACGGAATACGGTACACGACTGAGATCTTGTACTGCAATTCGATGGGAACAAAGGACCAGATGCCACGCTCGCTGCTGAAGATAATTCCAACGATAAAGATAGGGAGGAAGGCGAGGATGAAAGTCGCAGCGAGTGAAGAGGGGAACGAAAGGCAGATGAAGAGAACCAACGAGGTGAGGAAGGCGACCAAGGACGGCCTGATTCTTACAGTGCTGTTGGAAATATGCATTATTGAGACGTAGTAGTGGTTCAGAGTATGCACCCAGCGCAGGTTACCGTTGGTTGGGTTGCGGGTGACGCTGAGCGTGCTGAGACCGAGATGCTCTGAAAGTTGGTATCCAAATGGAATACCCTGATATAATCAAGTGATATTTAGCCTCATGGCGGGGGAGAAAGGAAGTAGAGATTACGCACAAAGAGCAGCGCCTCCGAGAAGAGAACCAATTGCGAGAACCAGTAGTAGCGGGTCTGCTTTACGTCCCAATCCAGCTGTTTCAGAGTCTCCCCCACAATCGTCTCATCGACACTTAAATACGCAACGACTACCTGGACACATCTGTCTCCGACCACGAAGGCGTACACGAATGTCAGAGGACCGACGATTACGCCACCGAGGAGCAGCAGAACGGAGATCCAACCAAGAGGCTTCTTGCTCGCCAAATCGCTCTCACGCTTTGCTTTGTCCATCAGCTCCTTGGGGAATCCTGGAAGAGAGCGAGCTGTGTCAAGCTGGGCGGACGAAACGATGGCCGCCAACTTGAAAGCCAGTGGGGTAGCTACGAGCAGGGCAAGCTGCTGCTGCCATATGGGAAGGGTCATTCGCTGCTTTTTCTACAACTGAAAGATATGGAGTTGGTGGTGATTGGGGGGAAGAAATGATGATACAGGGGTGGATAGCATTTTTAGCAGCTTGTTTCGCCTCTTATCTGCCGGAGAGGAAAGATCAGCAGGCCGCGCTGTGCTTGTTTACATTTGTCAGGTTGCTGGGAGGCAGTATTTAAAAACTACACATTTCTCCGAAAGAACAAAAGAAGCAAAAGCAAAAGTTGGCGTTCTGTAGGTAAGGATAAAGGCGGAATTCTTGTTTACGCTTAGAAGCGGTGAGGGCGAGAAAGCGAGAAGAGCAGCTTTCTTTGTTTCATTTTTCTAATCTCGCCCCAATGTAATTTTCAGTCGTAAGAAAGGCTACTTCAGTTGTTAAAATAGCTCTAGAAAAAAGAGGTCAGGAATCTGTGTGGCGGTTTTGATTGATTTCTTTTCTTTGCCAGGACGTGGACTTGCTTTTGACCAGATTCAGCACCTCCTATCCATTCCTTCAAGATGGACACAATTACCCTGCTACCTCTGCTCTCCCAGTCCCTCTCTGCCCACCCACAGACGAGAAGGGAAGCAGAGAGGATTCTGACGGCAAACGAGGTGCTTCCAGGTTTCTTGCTTAGCGTTCTGAGCTGTGTCCAAGGCGCAGGTGAAGCCCCAATGGAATGCAGACTGGCTGCTGGTGTGCTGTTCAAAAATGTTGTCAAGAGAAGATGGGCTGAGGTGAGTTGCATCTGCTGCCTGTCTAATTCGAAGTTGGACAAGCTTTTTTCGCGTTGGAATGTCTACCAACTTTCGGATGAGTTGGTCTGGGTGCTGATACAACATCGTAATCCTGTTTGAATTCTCATAGGAAGCCACTCCTTTGGTTCCACCAACTGAGGATAGGGTTACCCTGAAATCACAGCTCGTGGGAATCATGATCTCGCTCTCGTCAACTCCTTCTCTTCAGAGCCAAATTGGCGAAGCTATCGCAGCCATTGCGGAAGTGGATTTCCCAGAGGAGTGGATGGAGCTTATTGATGTAAGTAGATGCCATTTAAGTGACTGAAAGAGAGCTCTCATGTAAAATGCGCCAGCACAAAGTCTTGAGCTACAAGTCAACGGCATGGCAGCTCTTCTGAACCTACTTATCCACTCGTATGTACTGACAATCAATACCAATCTTTTCTTCGTAGCAACTTACGTCATTACTATCGCCAACGGACTTCCAGGTCAACATTGGTGTTCTCTCGACCGCTCACTCCATTTTCAAGCGCTGGAAGTCACAATTCAGAACTGATGCATTATACAGTGAAATCAATTATGTCATTGAACGATTCGGTGCTCCTTTCCTGGAGATCTTCAAGGTACGTTATGTTCTTCCTTTTTTAAAACCTTCAATTCCTGCTCCTGCGCGTCACCGAACCACAGAACCACACTGACGTTATTTTTTTTCCCATTCTTCACGACCCTATTCTTACGCACTACAGCAAACTGATTTGCTTCTCTCCCAACCACCCTCGCCGACAACACCACCCATGGCCCACCTCACCCAAACGCTCCTTCTCTGCCTCCAACTCTTCCACGACTTATCATCTCAAGATCTCCCCCCTTTTATCGAGGATAACATGACGTTGTTCTTCGGATCGGGTGCTCCAGATAACTTGGGTCTTTTGGGAAAATACCTCCGCTCTACTTTCGGTGAACCAGAGGGCGTAGACGACGACGAAGATGACACACCTGGCCCAGTCCAAAAGATCCGAGCCCAGATTTGCGAGATCCTGGCACTTTTCACGATGAAGTACGGTGATGCGCTCTCAACACCGCTTCTCGCGCCCTTCATCCAGGGCGTGTGGGAGTTTTTGGGTAAAGTTGGAAGTGGAACCAAGAGTGATGTGCTTGTGTCTAAGAGTTTGGGCTTCTTGGGTACTGTTGTCAAAATGGGTGATCGCCGTGGTGTGTTCGAAGGGCCTGGTGTGCTTAGAGGTATGATGGAAGGTGTCGTTGTAGGAAACATGGTTATGCGAAGTAAGTCTTGACCTTCACCGATCAGCTTACGTGCAGTAACTGAACTCCCCTTTTCGTCTCAATAGCCCATGAGGAAGAAATGTTTGAGGATGATCCAATTGAGTATATTCGAACTGATCTGGAGCCATCAACTGAATCGGATACTCGTCGACAGAGTGCCACGGAGTTTACCAGGGCTCTGATGGAACAGTTCGAAGGTGAGGTCACTGAGATAGTCAAGGGATACATTGACGTGTATCTTCAAGTGAGTACATTTTGTTTCGTTAAACTTCCTTTCACGATGTACTTATCAGGCTTCTCTTTATCATTCCAGCAATACGCAGCCAACCCAGCAGCGAACTGGAAGCAGAAAGACACCGCCATCTACCTCCTTACCTCCATCGCATCAAGAGGATCTACTGCAACTCTGGGAGTTACTTCGACCAATGTCCTCGTGGACGTTATCAAGTTCTTTGGAGAAAACGTCTTCTCTGACCTTCAAGCACCAGAGGGCAGCGTTCATATCATCTTGACTGTCGATGCCATCAAGTTCTTGTGGACGTTCAGAAACCAACTGACCAAGGAACAGCTTCTTTCGGTCTTCCCTCTGTTGATCAGACATCTATCGAGCGACAACTACGTCGTCTACTCGTATGCTGCCATCACGATTGAGCGAATCTTGTTTATCAAGCAAAATGGTCATGCACTGTAAATTTTCACTCCATAACCGTAATTATTCTTTTACTAACTCGTTTTTCTCACCTTTCTGTAGGTTCTCTCAGGCTGATATCAGACCGTTCGCTCAAGATATTCTCCTTGCCCTGTTCAAGAAAATTGAAAGTGGCTCAACACCAGAGAAGATTGCGGAGAACGACTACCTCATGAGATGTAAACAGAACCTTTTGAATTGCTTTCTAAGTCTGTATCGACTCTGACCTTGTTTTATATGCCCGCGTCGCCAGGTGTGATGAGAGTCATCATTACTGCCCGTCAAACTCTTATTCCAGTCTACCTCGAAATCCTCCAACACCTCGTTGCCATCATCTCTGAAATCTCTAAGAACCCGTCGAATCCAAAGTTCAACCAATACGCATTTGAAGCGCTCAGTGCTTTGGTACGGTTCGTCGCTCAAGGAAACGAAAGCACTTTGCCTCAATTTGAAGGAGCATTGTTCGGCCCCATCATGAATATTCTTTCAACTGATGTTGCTGGTGGGTTGCGCTCCTTGACCATTTCCATGCTGTTCGTCTAGTCTCACGGCATGTCTGTTCTGTTCGTAGAATTCGTTCCATACGCCTTCCAAGTCCTCTCCCAACTCTTGGAACTCCATCCATCTACGTCCCTGCCAGAAAATTACCAAAGTCTCCTCGGTCCCCTTCTCACAGCTACGCTTTGGGAATCAAGAGGCAACGTTCCTGCGCTCGTCCGACTGTGGAAGGCACTTTTGAAAAGAGGTGCACCCTTGATTGTCGCCAACAATCAACTGGAATCCCTTCTTGGTGTCTTCCAGAAGTTGATCTCAAGCAACTTCAACGACGTCCATGGGTTTTCTTTGCTTCAAGGAATGTTTGAATCTGTTCCAATGTTAGTCTTAACTGTAACTCTGTATCGTTTCTCGCTGACATCGATTGAAACTGTTCCTAGTGCTTCTCTTCGACCATACATCCGAACCATCCTCGTCTTGCTCTCAACACGTCTCCAGAGCAGCAAAACGCCGAACTTCCTACATTGCTTCGTCTACTTCTTCTGCTTCGTCTTTGCCATCCAAGTAGAAGGCCTTAGCCCTGATGTTATGATCGCTCAGTTCGAGACAGTCCAGACGGGGTGAGCAATTCTGTTTAGGATTGGTTCCAGCAGAGACTGATTAAGTTTACTTTCTTTGTACAGTATCTTTGGCGGAATATTGCAAGGAGTCATCCTTCCGGAAGTCCAAAAGACTTCAGTCAAGAATAGAAAAGTTGTTACTGTTGGCTTAGCTCGCTTGTTAACTCATTCGCAGTCGATGTTGAGCGAACCACTGCTAAAGTTCTGGTGTGTTTTGTGTCCCAATCTATGCGTTTGTGCGACATCATTGCTGACATCTTCGCCTCCTTCAGGCCTGCAACGATGAACGCTCTACTGAAGATTTTCGTCCTACCACAGGACTTGTCCAATACCACCGCCAATGAAGACGACATTGCTGGTCTGGATGTCGAGGACGGTAGTTATCAGGCTGGTTTCTCAAAGCTAGGGGCTTCAGAGACGATAGTGGAAGATCCAGCTGCGTACGTTGCTGATGCCAAAACTTATCTGACTACTGAGCTGGACAAAGTCGCTGTGTGTTATTCTCTTCTTCTTCTGTGCTCTCGCTGTCCTTGACTAATGAATCTTCTCGACGTTGTTGCTTCAGATTCCACCCACGGTTATTGCGCAGGTCGATAACGCTTTGCTAGCACCATTTATTTCACAGAAGAAGTAAAAGCTATGTAGTTATCAGTCAATAGTATCATATTTCGTTCTCCTTCGTCTTCATGGATGAGCCTCTTGTCAGCGCGCAGACTGTCCGTATAAGTCGGCGCGGTCCCTCAACGGCCCCTCAACGGCCCCTTGAAGATGTTCGGAACCTCTCCTCATCATTCTTGTCTACTTATCTCGTTCTTCCAATCGATTTGAAAATGTGTGCCAGAAGGGGAGATCAGTGTAGGCCCATCGTGTGGCGACCCGCCCGCCCATCCTGCGCCTTTTTGTGCCTGATGGACTTTGATTCGCTCTGCATCCCAATTCATACTCACTTTCCCCTACGATGTCTGCCTCGAGACCATTGAACGATGATGAGGTTGCCAACGAGATGAACAAGATGGTCAGAATCATCTCATTCCTTTGCTTAAGCGGCTTCCCAGCTGGAAAAGCCCAAGAAGCTCGAATGCTCATCTCCCTCTTTTTTGAACCCTGTGTCCTCATGATTGACGTTCCTTAGGTTGGGTTCATCTCCCAAGAGGCTAGAGAGAAGGCTAGAGAGATCCAGGTGAAGGCTGACGAGGAGTTTGCTATCGAAAAGGTGAGAGCAGCTCGTTTATTTCCACCGCTGCTTCCCGTTTGGCGCTCCTGCAGTGTGCTGAACCCAGTTACCCTTCCTTTTGCTACTCGATCCACCCTACTCGCTTCTCAGGCCAAGATTGTCAGACAGGAGTCATTGGCTATCGATGCTCTATACGAGAAGAAGAAGAAGCAGGCTGAAGTTGGACAGAAGATGTGAGTTTGGACCGACCGACCTCGAATGGATGGGAGACCAACCTCTGCTGGCTCGCAGAAATGTCTATGTAACGCATTAATACTGACTGATCTCTTTCTGTGGCTGGTTCTAGCACTCAATCGAATCTCCTCAATGCGTCTCGTCTCAAGGTCCTCCGTCAGAGAGAAGAACTCCTTTCTGAGCTTTTCGAAGCCGCGAGGACCGATGTCTTGACTTTGAGTAAAGATGCTGGCAAATACGCTCAGCTCCTGGAGAATCTGATCCTTCAGGTACGTTTTCTAGTTATACTTGTGCAGTTCTTGAGTTTGTCTTGAGCGTCCTCGCTGAACTTTCTGGGCCGTTTACAACTTCTTCCAACTTATCAGGGTCTTCTCCTCATCCTTTCGCCATCAGCAATCGTCTCATGTCGACCAAAGGACAAGGATATGGCTAAAAAAGCAGCAGAAGCAGCATCGAAGGCTTACACCGAAATCTCTGGTCGAACCGTGGACGTCTCTATCGCGGACACAAGCGATATTCCAGACGACTCCGCAGGTGGTGTCAAGCTTGTTGGAGGTGGTGGTAAAATTGCTGTTAACAACACCGTTGATGAGAGACTAAAGTTGTTGGAAGACAGGGTACGTTCTAGCCCATGCTTGCTGAAATGCGGTTTCACGCCGCGGTATACTGACTTCCCTTTTACTTGTCCCTTCCATCTCGCTGTAGATGCTTCCCGAGATAAGAGCCGATCTTTTCGGTCTCAACCCCAACAGAAAATTCTACAACGTGAGTTGGCGCCCTTGATTGGACAAAACGCTCGTCCAGGCGTACTCTCGCTGACTTCATTAAATCCTTTTTGTCTCCACAGTAATTTCTTCTACCTCTGTCTATTGGTTTCCTTCATTTTCACTTAGAATACGAGTTCGTTAACGTAGTTGATATGCCAACTTGTCTTTGACTTGACGAGACTTGTTAAGTCCAATGACAGCGCAAGAGGAGAAATCGTTAAGTAGTTATACACATTAACAGCCTAAATTAAATATACTATAGGAGCGTTTCGTCTAGTTGAAGTCGTAAAAGAGCTGATGTTGCGGGTACGTTGAACGACATGATCAGCGGGAGCGAGACGAGACAGCAAACAAACACAAAAAAAACCCTTGTGAAAATCTATTCCTCCTTCTAACACACGACCTGAACGATTCTCCCCTTCCCACGATCACCGAACCTGACAGTCTTCCCTTGCTTCGAGTCTTTACCGCCGATGACCAGCGCCGTCAGCGCCGTAGGTTCTTTCTCAGTGCCATAAACGCAGCCGCTGTCCAATCCAAAGCTGAAATCCTTGATGTCGAGTCCACGACCAGCGGCATGACCTGAAGTGAACCAAAAAGTGAGTTAGTATGTTTCTCTTGCTCAAATAGTTATGATCCCTGACCATAGACGACGTTGACCTTCGTCGAGATGATCTTTTTCTTCATGTACTTGTTCCACAGATCGGCCCACGGAGTTCCTTTATTTTGTGATTTGGTCACTTCACCAGAAGGAAGTACAGAACGGATGTTTAGTACGTTCCATGGGACCCTGTTCGGTGGGAGCGAGAGCAAGGAGAGTTCTCGTGCTAGGTTGTTTGTGGTCGTTTCTGGTGAGTCAGCTGAGAGTGATTCTGGGAGTTCGTTGGACTGAAGAGATGTTGTATCTATAGGTAGAAGGCCAGCGTGGACGACGTAGCTGTGGAGCGTCTGTAGTTATTGCGAAGCGTTGGCAGTGTGAGGCAGGTGGGGTTGGAAATTGAGTATCAGGGTAAGAGACACATACCGGTAGATGAATTATGAGAGGAAGAGATGACAAGTAGGCAAACTGCTCATCTGTCATATGCCTGAGCGAAATAGCGACACATGATGAGTAAAGACCAAATGAGAACTATATGAAGAGCTCACCTCGCAATCTTCCAGTGTGGACCCTCCCACTCCCATTTTCCTTCACCAAAGGGCAGCAATTTCTCTGCTTTTTCCTCTGACATGCCATCGAACTCGTCAAATCCGAGGATCTTCTTACCCTTCCCTCCTCTCCTGCGCAACTCCCTCATCGATGGAGGACCCCCTCCCTTCATCAACTTCCTCTCTTTGGCCTGTAAGATAGCCAATGCTTTCACCATCCAGCTTCTCCATTCGATAACAGGTTGATCGTGGTTTCCCCTCACCGCCGTCACCTTCATCCTTTCAGCCCAGTCCAAAACCTCTAATGATTCCTCTAGAGTTCCTTTCGCGACCAAGTCCCCAACAAGAATTAAGGTATCGACGGTGTTACTGTAGTCTAGGTCGATGAGAAGCTGCTTGAGAGGTGCAGCTTGCCCATGAACGTCGCCGATGAGGATCAATCGAGCTGGTGTGGGTGATATTGTGGCGGGTTCAGTGATGTAATGAGAGTAGTCGAGCTTCGAAGAGACTTCTTGATCCGTCAAGCAATGATATAGCTCAGTAATAGCCGTCATGCCAAAGCTTGGTATCCTCAAACTTACCTTCGCCTTCAGTAGTAGGCGCATTCTCGTCAACCTCGCTCTCCTCGTCATCCTCAGCTTCTTCAGGTCCTCCTATGATCACCGTTCCATCGTTGCCATATGTAACCTTGTGTTTTCCCAGCCCGGTTGACTCATTGAGTGACGTGAAGATCCCCAGGGCACTGATGACGACGATGAAAAGCAGCACAACAATCACTGACAGCGTCCTTTTCCATCGACGAGTCTGATCTGGTACAGTATGAGCTGTTGGGAAGAGCTCATCCAGTAGAGAGGTGTGGCTGTTTTGAACTCGATGATAGGACTGCGTTGCCATGACTGTTTCTTTCCCTGCCTACCTGCTGTTGCTGGGGAAATTTTGCTTCAACGGGTGCTAGACATCCAGAGATACTTTTCAGTTCCAGTGGAGGACAGAGTATTGAGGAATGCTTGCTTGCGTCGAATCGGTTTGTGCTGCTGGTCAGACGGCAGAAAAGCTTGTCCAAAACTTTATGTAAGAACGTGCATTGTCGTATGTCGCCACCGTCAACTCCTTATCCAGTCTGGTCATGCCTTCTAAGGTGGCGAAAGAGACACCGAAAGAGACATCGAAAGAGACATCTAGATTGTACAGACCAAGGGCGCAAACTGATCCTAATATGGTCACTCGTTGCAGTTGCGCCAGCTGCCTTCTTGTCGAAAGATGCGAAATCATTCTATGGCACGCATGTTTTGAGATCTATACAGTCATCAGCCATAATATATGAGGCAATTTCGTCAGCTGAAAGTCCCAGACATCATCGAACCACGCCAGGGCCTTGGCGCGACTCCTTCTACTACTGGCCTTTCAGCCTCTTCTTGATCTCGTCCAGTTCGTGATGAAGCATCTCCCACTCGTTCCTCATCTCCTCCACTTCCTTTACATCCATCACAGGTTCCAAAGGGGGTTGCTTTCTTGAAGATGATGATGCACCCCCATTGACAACCATCTCACACCTCCTTCTCTCCGCCTCGATCCGGCTCGTCAACACCTGATACTTCGGATATCTCTCCTTGAATCTCTTCCTGAGCTTCAATGGATCCGTGGGAAGTGCCGCTAGGGACTGACGAGGTTGTGGTGGAGGTGAAGGCGATCGATCAGAACCAGACGAGGAAGTAAACGTTGGCGAGGCTTTTCGTGATCGCTTCATCGCTGTCGTCGAGGACGATCGTTCCGTTTTCATCGATACCGAGAATGGTGAGCTTGTTACCCGCGGAGATGGTTTCGTAGAGGATGAGCGTTGCGGTGATGGGTGTTGAGCGTCAAGCTTGTCGCGTACATGCTTGACGAGGTTGTTGTCCAACTTGTGTTCCGTGAGAGATGTAGAGTGAGAAAGCGAAGAAGACGAGAGGTCTGGTGTTGCATCTAGCGACCGGTGTTTCTTCTTGTCACTACCGTTCTGGTGATGCAATGGTTTGGAAGCATCTTCGTCCGAGCTGTAGTCGAAACTCGCCCTCTCTTTCCTTTTTCTCTGACGTCCATTGCCGTTTTCCGTCTTGGATTTCTTCATTACAGAAGAAGAAGACGAGAGTGCTGGATCTACTTCCACCAGACCTGTTGAAGCTTCCTTAAGATCCAACGATCTCTTGGAATACTTCTTATCCTGAGAGGTGGAAGACGAAGCTGACTCCTCTTGATTCAAAATGACACCGAGATGGCTCTGCTCTTGATTCACATGTGGAATTGGTGATGCTGCTGCTCGTTGACGCGGCTGTAGCGGTATCGACTCGATGGGCGGGGAAACCACAAGCGTCATTCTCGGTCCAGAAACTCCGTCCGCTTCGTGAGACCTGCCATGTCCAAGATCTTCACCTGGTGTGACGCTCGCTGACCTTCCTTCTGTACCACCAAACACCTTCCTGCCACTGACGACGCTCGACGATCTCGAATGCGACCCACCGCCGCCTCCATTTTCTTCCTTCAGCCTCGCTATCGCATTCGGACTCTCTCCTATGTTGCCGATAACAGCTGCGATGCTCGACGCGGTGATTCTGGGACTGTTATGGGAGCCGTTCTTAAACGGAATTGTCGGCGTCGTGGGCTTGCTTGAAGCAGAAGCAGACAGACTGGCCTTGAGTGGACTCCCAGATATTTGTGATGGTGAATGAGTTGCTTGTATTTCTCCACCATTGCGTACTCGGATTCGTTCGGGAGAGTCTTTCGCAAGCCCTATGACGTCGAACGCTTTCTCAGCAGCAGCCGTCACTTTATCTCTGTCGCCTCGAGTGTATTGACGCCAGCCTTGAATTTGGATTTCGGTATAGAGTTGAGGTAGAAGGGTGTAGATCGGTAGTGATGTGGTGGGTGACGTGGAGAGAGTACACGTCTAAGTTGAAATGAGTTCAGATTCAGAAAGAAACTGTATAAGTCTCCAATCTACAGACGCAGAGCAGAGAAAAACAGATTCTAGCCAATGACTTACTGCCGAGAGAATCTCTTTCACTTCGTCCTCACCAGCTCTGACCTTCTGCACAATCTCCTTGATACCCAGTGGCCCTAGCGCAAGAAGCTGTACCACTCTCGTTCGCACAGGAATGGGTGCAGGAGACAGTGAACCACCGTTCTCTCCTCTTGAAAGACTTGTCGCTCGTGGTTGACTCAGTGTCGAAGCAGCAGAAGCACTGGTGGTTGAGAACGGCGAACGGGCTGGACTGGCGGTCCGAGATTGGAGGCCTAATGGTGATGCTGCCCGAGTTGTTGATGGATTTAGCAGTGACGGCACCCGACCTCTAACTGCTGAAGAACCGTTGTTATTTGTTGATGTTGTTGCCGGTCCTAAATGTTCGACCTCAACGCCTGTCGGCGTTCGAGATCGCCCATTGCTGCCTAGCGGAGTAGACGACCTGGAACCTGATAAACCAGAAGGGGTCGAAGAACGTTTCTTTCCTTTCGATGTCGGTGGTATTACATCCAAAGTTTGGATTTTATGTCCTTCCCTCTCCTTTTCAATCTGAGACTGACTTTGACGTAGCTTCTGCTGGGTTGATAGAGACACCGAGGTTTGTCGAATTGAATACCGTGTCGCTGCTATTGATGAAATTGAGTACGTCGACGACGATGAGGATGATGAAGGTGCAACGAGTTCGATAGGTGGCGCCGACGCTGTTGAGAACAAAGGAAATGCTGGATGGCCTTTTACATTGAGGAACTGGTGTAGAAGAGAAAGATGTCAGATGTCGTTGAAGAGCATCTTGAAATGTCGAAAGGAAGATCGTTTGAGCAGTATCTTTGCTCCGACCGGCCGGTGCATCCAATTAGGTTGCAGTTGCAAGCTGGTATAAACGAAGCATTTGGGAATGCTGAAAGACCAGCAGGTCCACTGACCAAGCTCTGCCTCATCGGAAACCAGCCTGAAACTGGTCTCTCAATAAACCTTCCACTAGGAAGATAGACTGCTAAGGAAAATCGACTCCGAAACTGGTGGAACTTACAGATTCACCTCCCTTGACCTCGAGCGAGATCCCTTCAGAAGCGCCATCTTTGACGAGCTGCCTGAGAGCCTGTACAGCTTCGTCCGAGAGTTTGAGGAGAGCGGCCTGATTGATGACCTTGGTGGGATGTTCAATGTCGACTGCCCCTGCTCCTGCGAAATTCACCATATTCACAAGCTGGCCCGTCTTGTACTGGACAGGCAAAGCAACCCAGCTTGCTGCCGATCTGAGTGTTGCTTCCAACCTCGACCTCGAATCTGTCTTAAGATGCCGGTTCGAAATGGCAATGGGGTGACACCGCGAAGCCAGGCGATGAAGCGCAAATGACATACTAGTAAGCCCACCACAACTTTGAAGCTTGGTAGGAAACTTCTTACATTCCACAGTTCAGATCTGGCTTCCTCCTGGCCAACCTCTTCTCCAAAGTAGACCTGCCTGTTGCTCGTTTGCGAAGTTCTCAGGGACGCAGAAGGTTTCGCAGGAGATATTTGGGGCGATACGACGATGCGCCAGACGCTCACCTCGCCTG
Source organism: Krasilnikovozyma curviuscula (assembly GCA_014825775.1). Classification (NCBI taxonomy): domain Eukaryota; kingdom Fungi; phylum Basidiomycota; class Tremellomycetes; order Cystofilobasidiales; family Mrakiaceae; genus Krasilnikovozyma; species Krasilnikovozyma curviuscula. Next base: position 41,710 of record MVAQ01000010.1, on the reverse strand, counting down.
GCACAAAACACGTCCAGGTTGGGAAAAGAAATCAACCCCTCCTGACCCTCGACGGCTGCTACGAACCTGCTACGAACCAACACAATCGAAACTCACTCAGAACATTGACCTCTCAGGTTCAAGGTACGGCCAGCAGTCTGTTTCTTTGTGCTGTCAACTCTCTGGGACAGATTTCTCCTTCGAAGTTTGCTTGCTGTCGACCTCTGTCCGTACAAGCCATTTTTAAATGGCCTGTCCCTTTGGCCAATCCCCACCTATCTAACCAGTTCTCGTCTAAATTCATAACCAGTAACATCATGGAAGGTGTCCAACCAGAAGTAGGTCCCTCAAACTTGTCCAACAAGCCAAAAGAACGTCTTTCGCTCGCCTCTCTTCACGAGGAAGAGGCAGCACCTAAACAAGTCCAGCCTGCCAACAAAAGCACGTTGTCCGATGAAGAGCTGAATCGAAGATATGACGAGCTGATGAGAACTTTGGACATGGCTGTAAACAGTGCCACAAAAGCATGCACGTACGTTCCCTCCCTTCCCAACCCTCTCCCTCTGGATTGTATTATACAGGTTCGTGGAAAAGAATCCACTGACTCCCGACTGGAATGCTGTTCCAGGCCAGAAGCCTTCAAATCTTCTTTCCCTATGATGTACAAGCTGTCAGAGGCTGAAATGAATGCAGCCTGGTCGCAGTTCGCAGCCGAGTTGAATGTACAGGTTAAGGTACGCTTTCTCACTCTTCTCTTGGGTTCAATTCTATCTATTATTGTTCTAATGCAATCGCTACTTACCCTTCTGCGTCGTAGAAAGCAGCTGTGGAGAAGATTGAAGCGGTCTCGACCGCAGCGGCGTTGAGAAAGCTTCAGGAAGTCGCTCTGAAAGCGAAAGGAAGGAAGAACAGGAAACTACAGGGTGACGAATGGATGCAAGTCAAATCTCTCTCGTTATCAATCATTACCTGTCATGCTTGCCGCTGACTAGTTGTCTTCATTTCTGTCTACATCGCTCTCATCGTCACAGCTTGACTCAAGAAATCCCACCAACCTCAATCGTCACAGCAACTATTCTCCCAATCCTAGATAAAGAATACGAAACTCTGCGCGCGGAGTTCTACGAGGTGACTTTCTTCTTCGTCGGGAACCTGTCGCCTTGAATCATAACTGTTGACTTACTCAACTCTCATTCTAACGCATTAGCTGGATGATGACATCCGCACCCTCTCAGTGAAACTAGTGGACGAAGAAGAAGCATACCAGCAGCTGCGAAATCAGCTGGTGGAAGATCGAACCGACATTGAAGAAGTTCGCTCTTCCACTTGTTTGCGCTTTGCGCGCGCTGAGTCAAGTGTGTTTGCTAACTTCAACTTTATTTTTGGTTACAGTCTCTTTCAAGTCTGGACAGTCTTCCGATGGAGGAAATTACCTCGTGGATGGATGAGATTTCAGCTAAGGGTGGTGTAACTGTGTAATCGGTTGTAAGCTTGGAAGGTGACGCGTTGAAGTTTGTTGTACGAGACTCTCTTGAGTACTAGATTGTTTCAACCATGATACCCATTTCTTTCGGAACTCAAGCACTATTTTGATGAGCAAGATAAAGCCACAAATTATGTAAGGTAGCGTAGACTATTCCAATGCCAAATCATAAATTGAAACGAAGAGCCTTACAGCATCATTCCCTTACCGTTCTAAAATATACAGCAGCGTCTTGCATTCTTATTAAGGCACGAATAGCATCATATCGCGGTAAAGAAGTATAATCGAAAAGCGAAGGTAAACAGATGGGCTTGTCACACCAAGGCGACAGTGAGAAAGTCAAGAATCCTTCGACCAAACGAAGTTACTTGGATGAAGAGAACTTGGTCACGGACTTGGTACCCTCAGAGATGGCGTGCTTGGACTGTTAGAGAAAGCTACAAGTCAGCGACCAAAATTGCGAAGAGCAAGCTGACGCAACTCACGAGCTCTCCTGGCAAAATCAACCTGACGGCAGTCTGGATCTCACGGGACGAGATAGTCGATTTTTTGTTGTAAGAAGCAAGCTTGGAGGCTTCAGAAGCGATTCTCTCAAAGATATCGTTGACAAACGAGTTCAAGATGGACATTGCCTTGGTGGAGATACTAAACAGAAAATTTGTTGGTTTTGTTTTGAGAATTTAGGAGGGTAAGGAAGAAACATACCCAGTGTCTGGGTGGACCTGCTTGAGGACCTTGTAGATGTAAGAGGAGTAGGTCTCGGTACGCTTCTTGGTCCTCTTCTTCTTTTCACCGTCAGCCTTTGGAGCCTTAGCTGGCGACGATCAACGCAACACAAATTAGAACAGAGTATACCAAAGGGAGAAGAATGGAACATACCAGTCTTAGCGGCCTTTGCTGGGGCCTTCTTGGCTGGAGCCTTAGAAGCTGGAGCCTCTACCAATTGAGAAAAAGAACATGCGTCAGATAGAGATCAATAGAAGCAAAGCGTGATTACTGACTGGAAGCAGGGGCCTTGGCAGCGGTGGAGGCTGGTTTGGATTCTTTTGGAGCCATTTGTGGATGAAGATGAAGTTTACTGCTAGCAACCACCGGGAGGAGTCAGAGGCGCATTTCGTTTAAAGGGTCAAACAAAGCTGCTTACAGGTTAAAGAGAAGTTCAAAGTTGTGGTTTGGGTTCCCAACAACAGAGAGGAGAGTTGTGACTTTATATTTTATTTGGCATAAAATTGTGACGAACCAATGTTGTTGTTTTTTTCGACGCGACTGAATTTAATACGCTACAAAGTTTTATCCCGACCTATAAAACTTACAACCAGTACTTATCTCTTTCTCACCAACAACGACTTACTTCTCTATCCAACACAGTCTTTATTCAATCACAATGTCTTCTGGTGGAAAAGCTTCAGGTCAGTCTTTTCCGGTGTCTGATATGTTCCAGCTGATGTTTCTTCTTCTCAACGCTTGCCCTTGTTTTCTTTTTGTCTTGTGATTCTAGGTGGAAAGGCCGGCGGAAAGGTCGGTGGTGATGCCTCTGCCAAGTCCTCTTCCAGATCTTCCAAGGCTGGTCTCCAATTCCCAGTCGGTCGTATCCACAGACTCCTGAAGAAGGGTAACTACGCTCAGCGTGTCGGTTCTGGTGCTCCAGGTGAGTCGAACGATTCTGCTTAACGGCGTTTTGTATTGATAGATCGTTTGTTCCTTCTGTCAGTTTATCTCGCCGCCGTCCTCGAGTACCTGTCTGCTGAGATCCTCGAGTTGGCTGGTAATGCTGCTCGAGACAACAAGAAGTCACGTATTATCCCAAGGCACTTGCAACTTGCCATCAGGAACGACGAGGAGTTGAACAAGGTTAGTCTATCTCGCTTAGTCAACGCGCAATTTCGTCTTTGTCACTAATCCTTTCGTCTCAAAGCTCCTCGGCCATGTCACCATCTCCCAGGGTGGTGTCCTGCCTCAGATTCACGCTGAGCTCCTCCCTGCCAAGACCGCTAAGCCAGAAGGAAAGAAGGGTGCTGCTCCAGGTAAGTCTGGATCGCCTCGCTCGATGAAATATCAAGGGCTTTTACTGACTTCATCGTTTTCTTCAGCCTAGAATGCTTTTCTTTCTCATATTTCTGTCGCTCAGTACCTGGGCACCTTACTTCGTATTTGACTTTCTCTGTTGTGATGGCGCGTTGCCTTGATATGTCGATCATTCTCCCACAATATCATTCTCAGCAAGTACTGTTTGCGAAGTGATTTCTTAGTCTCACAAGAATTCTATCTATTCTCCCAAGAGGTCGTTCGTAACGACGAGCCGACCGAACTTCGTTCTTGCTATCTACAAGCGTCGACGATGTCTCATTCAACCGCATTTTTTACCGGATGCCACAGGGTTAATGCCTCTGATTCTACAGCCCTTCGATTCTCATCGTTGGATATGACAATTGCAGATAGTTCGCCAACCTTTGACCCTGTTTGGGACTCAAGGTCTGTAACTAGAACTCAGCTATGCGATGCCAGACGAGATCTGTCTACCTCATTCACCCTTACGCTATTTTTCAACCATAAAATTAATAAAACGCATCTGGCTGAAGGCGGAAGCTGAAGGATCAAACTGTACGTAATGTAGTGCTCGCCTTCCTTTGATGCGCTTTGTTCGCCTCTTTCTGATTGTTCCTGTCCGGACAGGAGAATCTGCTTATTAGGATGGAAGATCTCTCTTCTGGTCAGTCATCCTCAGCACCATCTGTACCTCTGTTGGAGTCATCCTCAAAGAGAAGGAGAAAACGTCTCAGTCTCTCTCTCTTGTCACCAGCTTCTCGGGACCTCCCAGCAGGTTCAGTCGCCGTAGGTTCCTCAGAAGCAAAAGGGAGTCGACCGCCGTCTTCACTCTTTTCAACGAAAATAACACGATCTCTGCTGTCCATCGAGCCTATTTCTATCCACACTGCTATTGATGACGAAGATCTCGTTGGCACCCTGACGCCTACTCAACCTCATCATATTCAAAACAAGCCTGTGTCTCTCATGTCGTACCAGTACTCTGGCTCTCAAATTCACCTCTCCTCAGTGAAGTCGACTCCTTCACGTGCTCACCACACTCACAGATCTCCTTCGTTATCTACGTCCAATGCCTCGAATTTTTCTGCAGAAAATCATCCGAGTCCTCAGACCGCTTCGAGTACGCCAACTACTTCTGTGCGGTCAGCTTCATCGATCTACCATCTTCAAGACCCTCTTCCCGATCACCTACCCGTACTTCCTAACTCTAATGCTCGCCCGTTCTCGAAGTGGGATGTTAACAGTGCGAGTGGAGAATCCGATGATGGAGCTGACGGCGAGGGGGCGAAGCGGCAGAAGGAAACTTGGGATCTCGTCGATGCATTGGGAAGGAGGCATTTGCGGGTAGGAACAGCGAAGAATTCTAATTTACCGTATCCCATTGGATATGAGAAAGCTGTCTTGGATATGTAAGTGATCACTTGCGTTGGTCGTACAGCGCAACTTAATGCTGACTGGGAATTCTGCTTTGTTAGGGAGGCACTCTTGCATGCTCAACTACCCCTGACAATCATGAAGAACGGGAAATCGATTGGCACTCATACTATCTTACCTTGTTCTTCCCTCTCGACTAGTTCACCTCCTTTGCGAGTGCTCGATCTTGGAACTGGTGAGCTAGCTAAAAGCACACCTAAGTAATACCAAGCTGCTAATTATCCTGTTTGATACCCAGGATTGGGACTTTGGCCAATTTCGATGGCTCTAGAATGGAGGGATACCATTTTTATCGGCATGGACGTTGCAGATATCCAAGTTGACTTGTCTCTGCTGAACGACATCTCAGACAAGACAGAGCTGGAGCAGCTAGATACGAGATCAGTGAAGTCACTTAGTGGTGTCAAAGACCGCATCCAATGGATACGAGGTAGCTTGTGAGTATTATCAGTTCATCCATTAACGACTGTCGAAAGTTTGTAAACATTTGCCGCATCTCACATATAGCCTTGACCCACTTCCATTCGACTCTGGGTCTTTTGACCTGGTGCATATACGAAACTGCTACCTTGCTGTACCAGAGCTCCAGTTAGACATGTTCCTTGAGGAATGTTGTAGAGTCCTGAAGCAAGGGACCGGGCTCATCGAGATTGTAGAAACCTCTTTCACCCTCCCGAACAAAAATCACTTCATCCATCCAGTAGTAAGACAAGAGTATGATGCAATTCTCATGGAGCGTCAACTCCAACATATCCAGTCTTCAGCTACCCTCCGAGCAGCTTTAGTCGCCGAGACTGGGTTTGCAAAGACGAGGGAGGTGGTGAAGGAGAGTTGGTCAATGATTGAAGCACCCGGGGTATTGAAGGACATCGGACTAGTTTGGGCTACGTGACTATTCTTCCTCCGTTTCCTCTGGTCGGAAGTATTTGTTGACTTGATCCCGGGTTTGTTTTGCTTTTGCGCTTCAGCTCCATCGCACCCCCGTCTCCTCAATTGCAATCCCTGATGTCAACTCATGAGAAGCTCATTTCCAAAAGATATGTCGACGCGTTAATGGCAGAGAACTGGGAAGAAGGTCTTAACAGAGATGGCGTTGATGAAAAAACGGCCCGAAGCATGTCACTCAGGCCGCCCATTCTGGATTCTGATCTCCTGCTTGGTGGAGATATCAGTATCACTGGTTGGGTGGGAATCAAGGCAGGTTTGAAGACTTCTCAGCGCTCTCTCAATCGACGATGAGATAAGGGAGGGGCTCATTTACTGGGATCATTTCTTTCTGAGGGAGGCGGTTCAATTCGTGGTGTTTTTTTTGACGAAGCTTGGTGATTATGGTGTCACTTGGTTCCGGACAAAAATTCCTGTTCATCTGTGCTCTGCTGTGATTTTGTTCGGATTGCTTGAAATGTACTCCATACGGATGGAAAAGTAACACTGCGCTGATCGTCACACCCGGTTGCTCGCCTCGCGCACGCAGCCAAAGCTCCAGAGACATTGCAGTCTCAAATTGAGAAGGAACCTTCTACACCTCAACGGCAACTTCACCTTTCCCCTTCGGAGTGATGAGGTAGTGCCCTGTATTCTCTCAGCAACCTTGCCTGCAATCTTTTCAGCCATGAAAATGCTGGAGCTCAAAAAGAAGTCGGAGAGCGAAACAACAGAGAAAACGAAGGTTGACGAAAACAACCTGCCTTTACCCAACACTACACCTCAGCCCAATGGCCCAAAACAGGCTACTATCTCAAAGAGTAAACCAACTGTCCTCGCTTCCGCAGGCAAAGCTTGGAATCGTTTCGTGCAGAGAATCCATACCGCCTCCTCTCCGTCCGACAACAGTGTGACTGGCGGAGGGACCTCCTCTCATGGCCCTCGAAGCATTGCAGAAGCATATGTCAGGAACGCTAATGCCAAAGTGAACTCAAAGATCAGCAAAAAGAAAAGCAGGTCCAGAGGAGGACGCTCGAGACACACCAGTCGGGGTCAGAACACGACACAGGCTGATGATGATTCTGATAGGGAGGTGGATGAGGGACGGTACACAAAAATAGATAAGGTTGTGGTAGACGGTGGGCTGAATGGTACTGAAGGTGTGTACCTTGTCGATTAGTATTACACGATGGAGTACTAACTACCTGACTGTCTTGCACGCAGAATGGGGCCGAAAACTCGCAGGAGGACCTCTCACACAGGGCTCGCTTACAGCAAATCATGAAGGTGGTACGACAAATGGTGGGAAGGCGTCCCATTCACATTCAAACTACGACGAGGACGACGACATCAACTCGGCAGGGTGTTGGGGAGAGTCCAAGCTCCTCACTTGGGTACGGTGGAGAGTCGCACCCGTCATTGTCCACTTCTTTGATCTTTCATTCATGGATCCTGATGAGGAAGAGGTCAGTGAGATTTTCCATGTTTTGTTGGACCGTGTGCTGACTTTGAATGTTTCGCCGACGTCTTCCGGTAATTTGGTTGGTGCTCTTATATTTTCATATCTTGATTGATACCACACCATAGCTTTTCCAAAAGGACTCTTGGTTCCAGGCCAAAACTCAAGGATATATCGGAGCTGGTTTCCTGGTCTTCATCTGGTAAGTCCTGTATCTGATAACTTATTTGCGCTCCAGACGCTAAATTACTTCTTCACAATGTCATCTTCCGCCCTGTCTTCTGTAGGGTCATCACACTCTGTTTTGTGAGCATTTTTGGTACTACCTATCACCCACTTGCGTCTCCTTTGCTGAATTCTCTCCACTGCTGTGCGCAGGCCGCAAAACCATTCGACATTGTTAATAAGCTTGCTTACTGGGTGATAGCTCCCATCTTCGTTGTGCCGCTTGCACTGCTCATTGTCTATGACCTTCCTCGTCGAAAGCCATTTTTGTATCAGGTACCTTTCATCCAGCTTTCCTTGCTCGTCGACTGTAAACCTCACTCACTTCTCGTTCCTCAAAGATCTATCTTTTCTGTGCAACATGGCTTTGGAGTATTATGGCTCTCGCCGACTTGGCGTTTTGTCACTACTATGCTCCCTCTCCCTATAATAAATGCGGAGGCAAAGTAAGTGTATTTGCCGATTCTTTGTAGCACTTTTTTTCGATAATCAATTCTTTGGCTTTGTTGACTTAAAGGATTTTACTGGAGCGATGTTCTCAGCTGTCGGAATTCCAGCAATCACCATGTTCGCTTGCAAAGCATCTCGTGTCTCGTACTTTGTCGGCGCCCTCGCCTTCCTTCTAGAAGTCTGCGTTCTTGCCGCTCCTCACAGCTCTACCTGGATTAGAAACGCCATCAACTTTGCTCTTTTCACTGCATTTATTCTCGGTCTCAGTTACATGAAGGAGAAAGCAGACCGAAGATTGTTCAGGTGAGTACTGTAGACTTTATAAAAGTGGGCCGTGCAGAAACTAATGTGACATCTTACGGATAGCCTTCGAGACCAATTAAAGAGACAGTTCCGTGCAACCCAGAAAGCACAGGTTGCTGAGAATAAGGCTACAAACAGCAAGAATCGTTTCGTTTCATACATCTTCCAGTAAGCAACCGTAATCGACTATTCTATCTCCAGATCTTGACTTATTTACCACAATCTTATTGTAGCGAAATTCGTGTTCCACTCAACACTGCCAGTCTTGCTTTGCAGAACCTCCAATCTGCGGATGTTTTCCAAGCTGCTGAGGCAGAAGGGAATGGACCCGAAGTAGACGCTTTGTTTGGTTCTATTTCAATGGTACATCAAGTCCTCAACGATGTCCTCGGTAAGTTTCTCCAATTCCTGATACACATTTTAACTTTAGGGCTCAGCAGCTTTTCGTTTCGGCAGACATTTCCAAGATGGACGCTGGAAAGTTCGAAACTGTGTCAAGCCCATTCCCATTCCATCGAGTTCTCAAGTCCATGCTTGGTAGCATTCAAGTTGGAGCGCAGAGTAAAGGGATCGACTTCGGCACCGACTTTGATGACAGAATTGATGAGATCTGCGCCAACTCTGTGGAAGGAAGTGATTTGGAGCCAGTGGTCTTTGGTGATGAGATGAGACTGAGACAGGTTATCAGTAACTTGGCAAGCAATGCCGTCAAGTTTACTGGTCCCGGTGGTCGAATCAGACTCACAACTCGCCTCGTATTTCCCGTTGGAAGTCCAGCACCTGCTCGTGCGAGTGACAAGGAAACTGAACTGGCTGCTGAAGTGCGAACGGTCGACCGATCTGTGTCGCTGTCGTCCAAATTGGAAAAGAAGATGATGGATGACCACCCTGTTGAACGCATTGCTGTCCGAATTGAGGTTTCCGACACTGGTCTGGGAATCAACAGCTCCGACATGATTGAGAATCGCCTTTTCTCTCCGTATGTACAGACTGAGATCGGAAGATTGCAGGGTGGCAAAGGTAAGTTTGACAACACTCTTAGGAGCAACTATTTTAGTGGTGATTACTGACTTCCCACTTCTTCATGCGAAAGGTACTGGACTTGGTTTGGCTCTTGTTTCAAACATCATCAAACTCAGTCGGGGTCGATTGGGGGTCATTAGTCAAAAGGGAGTTGGATCCACTTTCTGGATCGAACTGCCGTTCGAACTCACCTCAGCTGCGAAGAGACCCAAAGCCAGATCTCCAAGAGCTGGAAAGGAATCACTAATGGTCCATCAGCCCTCATCGATGATTGACCATGAACCCGAGTCACCTCCAGCACCGGATTCGATCAGGGAAGGAAGTGACGGAGGAAAGGTATCTGACCATTCCGACATACCTCTTGAGAGACCTCCAGTCATTGGCAACCCTCGAAACAACTCTATGGTATCTACATCTTCTAGGGCTCCACTCTTACCTCACACTCTCACATCTGGCAGTCTAGGTACATCACCTCCTCTACCTGAAGAACACCAACTCCCTCAAGTCATCCAATCATCGTCAGCCCTTGGCAGCAGATCAGTCTTTTCAACTTCACCGCTGGACGGATCATATCTCCTCAATCCTCCTGAACTCTCCCCTCCGGCAATGACAAACGGAAAACAACTGAGGTCGCTATCGAACACATCTACAGCTGCTACTGCTGTGCTGATAACGCCACCACTCTCAGTTTTGGTGGTGGATGACAATGATTCAAATCGATTGATGTTATCGGTAAGGGCTATTTTCCTGCAGGATAAAATCTCACTCGTACTGACTGCGTTTCACACTGACAGCGTATGATAACTCGAATGGGTCACACTGTTGGAACGGCTGAAGATGGTCAACAAGCGCTTGACATCTTGCTAGCAGCTCCACCGAATACCTACGATGTGGTCTTCCTCGATAACTCGATGCCGAAGATGACTGGACTCGAAGTCATCTCCGAGATAAGACAGCTGGGAAGAGACGATTTCGTTTGTGGAGCCACGGGTAATGCATCAAAAGATGGTCAGTTGCTTTTTTGGTTGTAGTTATAATTGATGGCAGTACTTGGCTGACCATCTATCATTTGTATAAAGATCAAGACGAATATCGTGCTGCTGGTGTAAACGGTGAGTCTCAGCTCTTCATTCGTTGTCGCTACTCGACTGACTTTCCGTTTCGTATGAATAGATCTTATTGCTAAGCCCATCATGAAGCCGCGAGTGATTGATGTACTACAAGAAGCTCATCGTCGTCGCTTGCTGCGACGTGATGCAGCTTCTACATCGGCGTAGATGTACAGTGTGCCTCTTGGACTGTTTATGTGATTTCACTTCAAACCACCCCCTCCTTTAGCTTTCTGTTTCCCGTTTTTGTTTCCAGGTGTATTGGTTTATTGGTTACTTCTGCGTTGCGTGTATCTGTAGCACTCTTCCATTCATTTCTTTTGATCTACGACTGTGGCGCCAAACGCAAGCGTGAGGTTTCCCACTCCAGAACATCCAAGACCCATGGTCTGTAGGACCTTCGTTCGACCCATCAGAGAAATATCGCTACAGTTGAATATGTCTCGAACGGCTGCAGTTCGAACAACTACGACTAAGAAGGATACGAAACGAGCAGCTGAGGAGAAGGACAAAGGGGACGACGAAAGGGTTCCCAAGAAACCAAAGAGTGAGCAGCCAGTCCTTTCTCATATGTGACAGTTTCAAAATGATCTAAAATACCTTCTGCATCAAGTCCATTCCTTTTTCACCAACGCGACTGTGAGCTCTTCCAGGACAGATTCTCCATGGCAGCGTGAACCGTGAGTTGAACGCCTCAACACAAAACCAAAACTCTGCTCAAACTGATACTCTTCGCGCTGCTGGAGACAGTGAGAGACCATCTATCCTTCATTTTGTCCACGAAGAAGCGTTCCCACCCATCGTTCAGATTCTCGCAGCTCCGCCAGTGCCGTTTCACAAACTGGCAATATTCGATCTCGATGGGACCCTGATCAAAACGAGGGAAGGTGGAAAGTTTCCAAAGGATGCAAATGATTGGAATTGGTGGAACCCTATAGTCAAGCCTCGTCTTGCCCAACTAAATGAAGAAAAGTGAGTCTCTCAGCAATGCACATCGCGTGTCATTTAAAACTCACGTAGTGATTTCTCGGATTTAAGGTACATGATCGTCATCATCTCTAATCAGAATGGCCTCACTCCACCTCCCGCTAAAGGAACAAAAAAGTACGATGATTGGAAAAGGAAACTGGAACTGATCTCATACCAAGTGAGCGGCAGCGTCCAGCGAACTGCGACAGTATTTTGTTTAACCTTCCTTCTTTATTTTGACTCAACAGCTGAAAGGAGTTCCATTCAGAGCAATTGCAGCGATGAGTAAAGACTACTTCAGGAAACCGATGCTTGGAATGTGGGATTACTTGAATGAGATTTTTGCAGCTGAAGGAAGAAACATTGGTTAGTGACCTCGTGTTCTCTCTTGCAACAAACTACTTATTTTAGTCTTGTATATTTCTACTACATGCAGATGTCGAGAACTCTTTCTACGTTGGTGATGCCGCGGGAAGACCATCAGATCACAGCGATGGTGACTTGAAGTGGGCTCAAAATGCTGGATTGAAGTTTCACACTCCCGAAGTAGGATTGAAGCTACGAACTTCTTTCGGAGCTGCGGCTGACTTTTGTCACTCTATCACAGCAATTTTTCTTAAACGACCAGAAGACCCTGCCTGCTCCGGCAGGATTCAATCCCAAGGCGCTGCCTTCAAGTTAGTTACCCTCCAGTGGAATACTCTTCAACTAATTAATATCTGAGAGTTCCTTGATTGTTGCTAGGCGCGTTTCTTTTCTCGCCTACCAACACGCCTCTAGTTCCCACCCCTCCAGAACAAGAGATTGTCATATTCTGTGGCCCTCCGTGAGTTTGAATCTCCCCTTCTTCACCAGAGCATCAAACCCTAACTGTTGTGTCTGCAGCGGTTGTGGTAAATCGAGATTTTTCGGAAAATACTTCGCTGCTGCCGGTTACATTCGAATTAACCAAGACGAGCTGAAATCTCGACCTAAGTGCCTCCGGAAGACTGAAGAAACTGTCAAAAGTGGTGGGAAGGTAGTTATTGGTGGGTACCCGCTTTACTTTCGAAAGATATACTTTACGCTGTAATGGTGTTGCCTCTGTCTTTTTAATGACATCCTCGTTTCCACAGACAATACCAATAGAAACGTCCTTACTCGAGAACTATACATCAACATTGCTAAGCAATACAAGATTCCAGTCCGATGCCTGTACTTTAACATGACGAAACTTCATGCTCTTCACAACAACGAATACAGGAAATACCCTTCTACTTTCGGTGAGCGGGTCCCTCAATTAGCCATCCACTCGTGGTATGAGCAGCTGGAGGAACCTAACCAAAGCGAAGGCTTCTCGGAGATTGTCAAGACGATCAACTGGCAATTTGACGGCAGTGAGAAGGAAAAGGAGAGATGGGAGTGCTGGACGGATCCTAAATGAGATTGTGGAGTGCGCATGAGCCTCTTTCATACTTTGTGTACACACGAAATTGTCCATCATGACTATTCACGGTGTGTAGATGATGACATCCATACTTCTGCTTCAGAAAGGTCTAGTTTTGAGCTGATTTTTTCCCCAGCTCAGGCCCTACTCCAAGCATCTCTTTCACGCCGCTGTTGGCGAGCATCTTCGCCCACTTTGGCTCTACATACAGTGCACTATAATTTGAGCAAGCAGGATTAGTCTTTGGAGGCAAAGTCAGAGCGCTGAAGAGTATTAGACACGCACGTAGCTTCAGCCAACAGCTCGTTATCCAAATTGTAAAGCTTTGACTCCACGATCGCTTTACGTCCCTTCTGCTCTTTCAACTCAGTTTCGATAACAAGGAACTAGAGTGGATATCAATTCCATTAGTGTAAGACAAATAGCTCCCATCCGAAGGCGCACTATAGAGAGACAGATCTCACCTGATCAGCAATCGTCGGTTTCCTATACTGAATCTCCAGCTTCGCAGTCACCCCAAGTTTACTCGGCAAGCTCAAGATAGCTTGTCTGCCCGTCGCTTCATCCAAGATGGTCGCTATCAGCCCACCGTGGACGATACCATCGTGCCCGCAGACGGAGCGGCCGACGTGGAGGACGATGAGCGAGGACGACTCGGTAGGTGAGGCGAAGAGGATTGGTGGTATTGTTAGTTTGCCTGAGATGGTGGAAAGTTCGAAAAAAATAGATATCAGTTTAAAGTTGGACGTGCGCAATGGGTACGAGAGGGGCGCACCAGGTCCTTTGAGAGCTGTTGACGTGAGAGAGTGAGGAGAAGCATTCTTTGTCTGATGGGGACCTACGTTGAACCGTTATGTTTATGTGAGTCAAAGTTCACTTAGGTCTGTTCATTCGACTTGAACTCACGAGTTTCGTACCACCCTTCCTTGGCGACATTCTCCTCCCTCGCCTTCTTCACCACCTTTAGCACCTGGATCTGATTCTCTACATTCTCAACCATAGCCTTACCTTCTGGTGAGTCCGCAGGAGGTGGGGCTGGTGCTGGGCGCGGGGCAAGGAACTTGAGGAGCGACGGTGGGTAGAACGAACCGACAGCATAGAAGGTTGCTGCTGTTAGTGTGGTGAGAGCTGAGCACCACAAGAGAATGGATCAGTTTAAGCTCTGAAATGTCAGGTCAGGAAATGGACACGAGCTAACCTAAGGTGTTGAATGTCGAGGAGGATTTCGATATCTTTGGGGGAGGAACGTTTGTCGAGTAGGTTCTTTTCGAGTACGACGTCACAGAGGACCGCAGTAGAAACCTGGAGGCCATCGTAACAGAGATTGAGCTGAACCTTTAGGATTAAATAGTGAAGTGGTTACTGAATGCTCGTCGAGTATTGCGGCTAATGGTTCGATAGCATCTGTGGCGCTGATCTGATCCACAAACTGCTATATCAAAAGGAAGAACAGGTTGCATGTAACCGAGAAAGTTGCAGCGTTCTTACTTTGACAGCCTGATATATGTCAAATTAGTCGACATGATCTCAGACGCGTGCGCGACTGCCCTGGCTCGCAAACTCCACCGAGCATTACTTCAAACAACAAATGAGATAATCTAAAACGACATATAAAACAACACCCCTCTACCTCACGAAAAAAACACGCCCATCGAGACTCGTTTAAGCACGTTCACCGCGAAGACGTCTCGCGAGTTGAAGATCCTTAGGCTGGATGGTAACTCTGCCAAAAGCCAAACAGCGACATAGTAAGTGAGATGTAACAGCATCATACGAGGATAGATGAGGTATACCTTTTAGCGTGGATAGCAGCCAAGTTGGTGTCTTCGAAGAGGGAGACCAGGTAAGCCTCGGAAGCTTCCTGAAGAGCCATTACAGCAGATGACTGGAATCGGAGATCTAAACGAAAAAGACCATTCAGAGACTGTAAAGTAGAATGTAAGAGGAGATCGGAGCCCATCTCACCAGTCTTGAAGTCCTGGGCGATTTCCCTAACAAGTCTTTGGAATGGGAGCTTTCGGATCAAGAGCTCGGTAGACTTCTGGTATCGTCTAATTTCTCTCTGGATAACATAAAGCCAATGCAAAGTCAGTAAAGAGTTAGGCTGACCAAGTGAGCAATAGAAATGCCTGACCAGAGCGACCGTTCCTGGTCTATATCTGTGTGGCTTCTTGACACCACCAGCAGCAGGGGCAGACTTTCTGGCAGCCTTGGTAGCGAGCTGCTTTCTTGGAGCCTTGCCTCCAGTCGACTTTCTAGCGGTTTGCTTAGTCCTGGCCATTATAATGAGGTGGAGAGACTGAGATAGAGGGCTAAGAGTCAGTAACCTCGTTTACCTAACTATGAAGAAACCTTCAGCAGCTCACAAATGAGTTGAATGCGTTGTATGATGGTTGGTTGGATGAAGCCAAACAGTGAGGTGGGGTGCCACTTTATACGATTTCCTATTAACTTTGTTGCGAACTATTGTGGACGGGCGCGCACGATCTTTG
Source organism: Krasilnikovozyma curviuscula (assembly GCA_014825775.1). Classification (NCBI taxonomy): domain Eukaryota; kingdom Fungi; phylum Basidiomycota; class Tremellomycetes; order Cystofilobasidiales; family Mrakiaceae; genus Krasilnikovozyma; species Krasilnikovozyma curviuscula. The sequence goes on along the minus strand of MVAQ01000010.1, from coordinate 26,388 downwards.
GAGATCCGTGCGCGACAAATAGCCGCGAAAGTGCGACTGACGACTTTCGTCTGTCACGAAGTGAAGACTGAAAACATATAAATTCAGGGTGCATTTGACCAGCTGGTGTTACCCCAAACTACACTCCACTCTATTCTACCAACCCTTCTACCCTTCTTCAAGTGAGTCTTGATCCGAGTTATGGGCCTCCAAGCTGATTATTGACCAATCACTCCCCACTTCAGCTCAATCAAATCAACAATATGTCAGGACGTGGAAAAGGTGGAAAAGGACTCGGAAAAGGAGGAGCTAAGAGACACAGAAAAATCCTGAGAGACAACATCCAGGGTCAGTACACTCGTCCTTTGAAAACTATTCATGGCGACTAACTTCTTTCTTGCGCTCCTCAGGTATTACCAAGCCTGCAATCAGACGTCTCGCGAGAAGAGGTGGTGTCAAACGTATCTCTGGATTGATCTACGAAGAGACCCGTGGTGTTCTCAAGATCTTCCTCGAGAATGGTGAGTTGACAAAACCGACGCGACTTCTGTCTCGTGATTTATTTACTGACTACGGCTTTGCTTATTTTTGCTATAGTCATCCGTGACTCAGTCACCTACACCGAGCACTCCAAGAGGAAGACCGTCACTGCTCTTGATGGTAAGCTCTCAGCCTTCTCCCATCCTTTGAATCTAGTGCTGACTTGGCCTTGTTTCCCTCAGTCGTCTACGCCCTCAAGAGACAAGGCAGAACCCTCTACGGTTTTGGCCAATAATCGCTGTCATTTTACAGCAAAACAGCGCCCTTTCTCTTTTCTTTTTACATATCAGTTCGCGGTTTCTCGACGTTCAGCGTCTTTGTTGTTATGAATAAGAAGTCGTCATAAGCATGTTGGTTAGCATTGCAAGCTATGCTCCACATTGAGATGTACACAACAGGAAATCAGGCACCCAATAACTTGTGCAGATTCTGGCTATACTAATGAAGAGCGGCTCTTCACACCTTGCCCAAACTCAATACCCAAATGTATCTTTCTTCGCCGTGCCTTTGGGTATTACCTGAGCCTGTGGGGGTGGATTGCGCCTATTCCCAAACCCTGTACCACCAGATGAAGCCGGTCCCTGGGGCTGACGAGTCGCACCAAAGACCTTCTCCTTCTCTTTGGGCTGCTGGGGTTGTCTGCTGCCGTTGCTGGCGGTTGGATATGATGATGGAGATACAGATTTTGGTGACTTCTCGCGTTTGAAATTGGAATTGGTGGTGTTGTTATCATTGTTGTTTGCGTTACCGGCGCTGAAGTTGCTGTCCGTCGTAGATGATGTGGTGGTGCTTAACGACGGCATGTACGATGGACCCATAATCCTCTCTCGAGCAAGTCTATACTCTTCTTCTCTCTCTTGGACCGTCTTATTTCTTGTTGGAGTCGATGAGCGCGACGAGTTGGGGGATGTGCTCTGAGAGCCTTGTGGGCGTTTGAGTAGAGTAATCTTCGGAGGTGGGGCCACTGTTGAGGACGATGCTGAGAGGAGCGTTACTGGAGACGAAGAGATATTTGAGTTCAATATCGAGAACGCTGTCGGTGGCGCGGTATTGCTACAAGTTGAGGGAACTCGGTCAGCAAGGTTAAATCGGCCCTTCAAGGGAATAAGGAACATACGCGCTCTGCCAGATCCTTCTGTTGCTTTCCTCCGTGGGTATTGCATTTCTCTGATACTCGTTTCCACCAGTTCGTGGGGAGTTATATCCTGTGCTGCCTCTACGTTCCCATTCGCTGTCACCCCAACCTGCCGACCCAGGCGAAGACGACCTCGAGCCGCCGCTGCTCTGGTCACGGCTACTCCATGCAGGAGCAGTTTGAGCTCTGTGTTGGTGTTGGTATTGATATTGCTGCTGCTGATATGAGTACTGTGGCTGCTGCTGGGGTCTGACAGGAACATTGGGATGTCGAACGCTCATTCTTTCAAAGGGAGTTGATAAGTCCTACCATAGCGACACCATTCAGTCCAAGCAAGCTCAGAAGCAGGATAGAATAAGGAACTCCTCACATCTCTCTCCCAATCATCCAGTTCAGAAGCAGCAGCAGATTGTCCATTTCTAGAGGCCATGAGTAGGTTGAGGTAAGTTGGGCCTGGCTGTCTCTTGACGTTCGTTCTCAAGGCCTGAGAGCTGAGCGGAACACCTGATAGGCCATGTATTACACTTCCCAATGGAAAGAGAGCCACCTAAAGTAAGTTTCAGTTGGAAGGTCCTGGAGGTTCGAGGTCACTTCGCCGTTCCTTTTCTGCGCGAAGATTATTCAAACCACTTCCACAAGCAAAAAAGTAATGTCTGATCATTCGCACTCTCATTCCATTCACTCTCATGGAGACCACAGCGCTGCTGATTCTCAGGCTGCCAAGTCTGAGAAGCAGAAGGAAGCTGATCACTTCAACTCAATCATGAACTGCTTCTATTACTACGAGCAGTTTGCGTGAGTAGCAAATCATTTACCGCAAACTGTAGGTCGTTGCTGATTAAATGAATGTAGTTTATCAGCCAACAATCGAAGACTCAAAGATTTCTTGACCCTCCCAGCAGCAGATCGGTAAGCATTTATTTGGGTGCCCGAATTCCAAGCACAGACTAACTAGATCCCTTACTTTATAGCGCTTTACTCTCTCATCCGACTATAAACTTCGAAAAGAAGCTGGACGACGTGAACGAAGCCATCAGGGTGAATGCTGACTTCCTGAGGACGGTCGTCGACGGCGCTGACTTTGGAATGTTTGGAGGTGGGCTGGAAGATAATTATGACGATGAACATGATCATGAAAACTGTGGTGGGCACAGTCATGATCTCTCTGTATCAGTTGAGGATATCGATCTAGGCCCCTTGAGTGACGATGACGCTGATGAAGGTGAGTCAAGCTACACTCAATTGCCGAAACATATATTGAAATCTACTTGGTTTGACTACATGCAGATTGGGATTTCGATTACTCTAATCCCAACCCACCTTGTGCCTCTCACAGTCACTCTTACGACGACAGTGATCATTCACACTCACACTCTCATGAACTCGCATCAGCACCGCCAGTTCTCGTTGAAACAACACCAGAACCGAAGAAGCTGCCAAAGCCAACAGATTTTGATATGGATAAGATGAAGTCGACCCTGAAGCAGTTTGTCAGAGATTGGAGTCGAGAGGTTTGTACTGGAGTGCTCTATTCGCATTTCGTTCAGCTCAACTGACTTTTTAGCACTGGTTTCTTCGTATGATCAGGGAGCATCTGAACGAGAATCATCCTATAAGCCCTTGTTAGATGCCTTGAACGCCGATAACGCCCATCTCTCGGTTGATGAGAAAAGAAAAACAAAGGTCTTGATTCCAGGTGCCGGATTGGCGAGATTACCGTGGGATGTTGCCAACGCTGGGTATGCCAGTCAAGGAAATGAGTTCAGTTATTTTATGCTGTTGGGAAGTTTCTGCATCCTGAATCAGTGAGTGCACTTCACATCCCCTCCCGCCACTCGAAAAACGCTGTTTGCTCATTCTGTTCCCTTTCTCCTTTCTTTAATAACCTCCCATACCTTCTCATAGAACACAGCAAGCAGACGAATACACAATCCATCCTTATGTCCACTCCTTCTCAAACCACCAAACCACGCACCACTCTCTCCTTCGTTCCGTTCAATTTCCAGATGTGAATCCAGCATCTTTACCACCTGGGAGCGACTTCTCTCTCATTGCAGGAGATTTCCTCGATGTTTACTCGGGAGCAGAAGAAGCAGAACAATGGGATGCTCTTCTGTCATGCTTCTTCATCGACACTGCGCGGAACATCATCTCGTACCTCCGGACGATCCATAATGTCCTCAAGAAAGGCGGTAAATGGTACAACTTAGGGCCTTTGCTGTGGCACTTTGAGAACACGACTGGAAGTACCGGGGGGAAAGACAGGAGTGTCGAGTTAAGTTTGGATGAGGTCAAGGAGCTGGCCAAATTAGTCGGATTCGAGATTTCTCAAGAGAGAAATATCCCTGCCCAGTATACGGCCAACCAAGGTGGAATGTTGAAATACGAGTACAACGCTGCGTTTTTCGTTGCGACGAAGCTTTGATGGATGAATTACAGCTTAATCCAGCACAAGTAGATCATGGCGTAAGAACGAGAAGTTCTCTCATTAGGCAAAACAACTGAAAAAGAACACCAAATCGTATTTAAAATACAACCACAATGCGGATTAGGTTATTACTGCGACATCACTACTTCCCAAACCATTGTATCATACTCCTCAACGAGTGCTACTCTTCGACTATTTAACTTGACTATGACTCTTCTTTTTCAAACATGACTAGACTAGATAGTTAGTATCCATCCCATATTTGAATGCACAGACTGACTCACTTCGTGATTTGATGAGGGCAATCTCTGTAGGCCAGATGTGCTGTTTGAGATTCCAGTCCTCATCAGACGTCCCTGGGCTCCTCCAAGTAGTCATCATCAGCAAGGAGGACCCTTCTCCCCTCTCAATTACCCTCGCTGAGACGATGTGACGCAGAGAATTAACGTCCGAAGTTGCGCTCCCGAAGTAATCGACCAAAAGTAGCTCCGGATGGCCAACTACTTTTACATAGAGTGGTTTAAAGGTCCATCGAGATGTTCCAACGAAGAGATTATCACCAAGAGACTGTCGATCCATGCTTCCGAGAGCCCAGTGCGTTTGCTTCATTCCGTCGGCCATAAAGCTGAACACTGTCGATGCTGGAACATCAATCTCAATACCAGACGTGAGAACGGGTGAAAGAATTTGCATGATGTTGGGTTGTAGTTGACAGGAGAGCGTTGCAGTGACTATATCTATTCTACACGACTTCCATGCGGAACAGATCCGTCAAGTGGGCGATAAAGAGGGTCATGTGAAAGCATTTATATTGAAACAAAGCGTGCGATTCTGTAGAAGAAGTTGTAGATATCAATTTGTAAATCAAAGTGCTGATCTTGTCCAAGCTGAGCTGCCATTTCTCGAAACATGTAAACAAAGCCACCGCAACTCAAATTTTCGAGGAAATGACACCAAACTCAGCAGAGAACATGCTGTGTTTACATATAAACTGTTAAGGTCCTTGCAGATCGAGGTAGGAAGAACTTTAGCCATAATATATACGCCACAGAGTTTCATTCAAAACTGTACAGTTAACCCTTCAACTTTGCCACCAACTTCCTCCGCCAAAGTTCGTGCTTGTGCTCGCATAGTCAAGTGTTCCTCAGATTCATCTCACTTTCAAGTTGTAAGTCTTTCAGGGTGTCCTATACACACTGTCTTCCTTGTCTAACTCGTGGTTTCTAAAATTTAGCTCTTCAAGTCAAAACTCAAAATGGTCAGTCTATCCTTCATTTAGGTGTTTCCTGCGTGCTGCTTTTCTTCAACCTTCCCGGAAACGATCGATACAGGAGAAGATATCCATGTCGTTACCTTTCTCCTTCTAGATCAAGTGGTCCGCTCCTAGGCTCTCGAAGGTTCTGTGGTGCTGGAAATTATGGATGGGGAGGAGTTGGTTTGAATCCCGCTCGACGTTGAAATACCGAGAATGGAAATGAGGATGACTGCTCTTCACCAATCAACCATACACCAACACCACTAGCTCAAGAGGCCTTATGGAGTGCGACTTTACTTTCCCTCCGGGAAGCGGCTACGGCGAGGTTTTCATCCAGACATGCTGCTGTTCTTGAACCCCTCGCCTTACGAGCTCCGAAGAAAACCAGAACGCCGTTCACACAGTTCTTCAATGAATTGTGGAGTGGTACTTACTTCTGTGTTGTCTCGTCTCTATGACCTTTAGCCAAAAGCCACCAAAGGAAAGAAGGTTGCCCCATCCCCTTGTAAGTCATCTTGTGCTATATCGGTGCCGACGTCCTCTGACCTCATTTATTTTCATCAATAGACGCTAAGGGATCTGCCAAAAAGGAGGCCAAGAACCCACTCTTCGAGAAGAAGACCAGATCTTACGGTATCGGTAAGTAATTATCATCAAAGCAGCCTGTTCTTGCTCTGACCCCTTTCGTCTATTCAGGTGGAGATATCCTTCCTCCAAGAGATCTTACCAGATTCGTCAAGTGGCCAGAATACGTTCGTCTCCAGAGACAGAAGGTCATCCTTAACCAGAGATTGAAGGTCCCACCTGCCATTGCTCAATTCTCTCACACTCTCGACAAGAACACCGCCACCCAACTCTTTTCTTTGCTCAACAAGTACAAGCCAGAGTCCAAGCAGGAGAAGAAGGCTCGTTTGCTGTCTGAGGCTGAGGCTAAGGTCGCTGCTGGTGACAAGCCAGTTGAGAAGAAGGCTGAGAAGAAGCCACTCTTCGTCAAGTACGGTCTCAACCACGTCGTCGCTCTCGTCGAGGCTAAGAAGGCGAACTTGGTCGTCATCGCTGACGATGTCGACCCAATTGAGCTCGTTGTCTTCCTCCCAGCTCTCTGCAGAAAGGTGAGCGTGTCGTCTTGCTTCATTTATCTCTCTTTCTTACTCATCTTGTTCTTCCTTGCTCTTCCTTCCTAAAGATGGGTGTGCCATACGTCATTGTCAAGAACAAGGCTCGTTTGGGAACGGTCGTTGGAAAGAAGACCACTTCCGCTTTGGTCATCCAGGATGTCAAGTCTGAGGACCAAGCTGCTCTTGCTACTCTCGTCTCTGCCGCTAAGGCCAACTTCACCGACAAGTACGCTGAAGCACAACGTCACTGGTAAGTAATGCTTCTACTATGACTCCCTTTTTAGCTCAAGCTGCGACTGACTATTTCTCTTCTTGTTTCAATTAATAGGGGTGGTGGAATCAGAGGCAACAAGTCCATTGCCATGCTCACCAAGAGAGCTAAAGAGCTCGGTCACGACGTCAAGACCGTTTCCAAGACTCTTTAATCTGTTTGTTAAACAGTTTTGGGCTTTGGGATCGATGACGAAGAGGAATTTAGGAGTAGTCGACTTTTTATGGCTATGATTTTTCTTTCTCTTTTGGTCTTTTGTAACGATAAGAAGTTTTTCACGACCATAACTTGTCAATCGCAAACGGTAGTACACTTCAATAAACTGGCAACTGATGAGATCAACACTTCTTTCTGTGTTGACGACCCCTGACTCGCTCCTATCGCAATGCAAGACCGGGTATGGGTTGTATCATTTTCTTTTTTGAGTACTCAGGTGCTTCTGCTCGTTCAGAGGACATCTCAGCTGTCTCCCATCACAACAACGACATCGTGTGTGCGAAGCAAACACCCACATATCATCGCCACCTTAAGTGCACTGGCTAGTCCCCGGGCGCCCATACTCAACCAGAAATGGTACCCAATTTTTTCCAGCAGTATCTCTTATTTGTCCTCGCCTGCACTGTCAATGTCTCTCTGCATGCAGCCGACGCTGTTGAGATGCAATCATTGTTTAGATTCCATCTCTCAGCATTCTTCCACTTTTAACTCTTCCCATTGATTTAACATTGCGAATCTCCACCCAGCGTTATTTGGGAGTCCAGAGCTGGTGTCTGCCGTTTTTCTCCTCCTGATCATTGTTCCCATCGACCGGCGCTTTGTTGACCACGCACATCGTCTCGGCAACCACGAGCCTTTTCGCGCCGTAGCAATACCATTACGCAAACATTGACAAAATATGACAATACTGACGGAGTTTAGTTGGGAAAGAAGACCACCTCCTAATCCAGGTTCTCCTTCTGAGGGCCGAGCTGTCATTGCCACACTTATTGCTGCGGCTAAGACCAACGTTTGAATAGATCCTGGTTTTGGTGTGACGTTCAGAATGTCCCATGACCAAGATCGTGAGTACAGGAATGAGAATTACAGAGCGCCGTTACGACATCCAAGAGAATCGGGTGCTAGCTGACATACATCGAACATGTCAACCGGACTTGGGCTTCCGGCTCAACTGTAGCCGCTCCTTCTTACGAGAACAAGGGTGAGTCAAGCTCTCTCATGGTCTAAAACCCACACCTGATCCCTAGCTTTCCAATCACATCCAACCTCATCCAATCTTTTCCAAGCTCATTCATGCTGACGTTCGACCCCCATCTACCGGTCTCTCTCGTTCTATCACCGGTGCCAAATCGGTTACGGGCAGTCCATTATTTCTTAGTCTACAAGATGCTCACTCAGGCCTTTCGGTTGTCTCCATGACAAGGACCAACTTCACAACTGAACACTGTGATCACGCAGTACCTAGCCCCAGATTCCAGATATCCAACTACTTAAGCCTTTTTTCTCAGGCACGATACCCTTCATACTTCCAGCGATAGCTCTCTCATTCAGCCCCCACTCCTCCAAGAGCCCCTCGAGACCTGTCTGCTGATTTTGAGTGAAACCTGTCGCGGGTTTCTGGAAGAGATCCCATGCTGAATTCAGGGAGGACTGAGTTTCTGGTTGTTGTTGATACGCTTGTTTAGAGGTATACTGTGCTTGTTGTATGTTAATGTTGGATGCAGATGAGGGTGTATCGAAGGATGGCGACCAGTCCATGGAATCGTCTTCTGGTGCTGGGTATGGGGGCAAGAACGAGAAGCCTGGGGCTCCAAATGTAGACTGCACTGGTTGAGTATGTTGGAACATATGTGATTGTTGAGTATGAGATGAAGGCTGGATGGTGGAGAACTGGTGCTGCTCTCGAGGTAGTGAGTTCTGCATATGTATCATTGGTGGGGGTATCTGATCCCGCCTCTGCGAGGATATTTTTCGGCTGGATTTTCGTTGATTTGAGTTGAAGAGGAGTGGCCATTGGAACAGTGCAGCCACCTATAACAAATGCAAAGTATTATTAAGTGAGATGCTAACGAGAGTTGTCCGACGCAATACTTACCAATAAGTCCAGACCCAGCAGTAGTGGTAGCCACCACTTCTGCCAGTACAACACCACTTCTATCCACTGAGCTGCGTTGTGGAAATATGGCTGGTCGAGGGGAAGCACATGTTGGTAACACTGAAAGGCAGATGTAGATATGACTGCTATTCGGCTACATGAGGAGACCAACACCGAGATCTGTGAATTTTCATGAAATGATTTCAATGCTTGAAAACGAAGTCAAGCATAAATCGAACGGATCTTACCTTCCAAGCTTGTGTTTTCGCCCTCAGCCTTGGCGACATCTTTCTAAACTTGAAAGGATTCCACCGTAATCCAATCAAAGTTGACACCATGGCGACAGCCCAAAGGTGAGGTACAGAGGTTTTTTCAAGCCACGGATTGAGATGGAGTGATCGTGTGAGGATCATAAGAGACATTATGAATCTGATGGCGGACGCGAATGCTGCTAAGTACCAGACGACCAGATCCACGAAGTGAAAGATTAGACCAGGGATCGACTGCTCCTGTTGAGTTATCGATGGAAGATTCGAAGCTTTCAAATAATGCGACAGGGTGGATGTTTTTGCCCTGGTTCCAATGTAGTAAGAAGAGAACAGGAAAGGGGAGATAAGAGGCGCGATGGTAAAACATAGACGCGGAGTCAGCTCGTAATTAAAGTGTATCCCTTACAAATTCAAATACTGACCTGTACTCTGCAGACTTCATGGCTTCCACAACGCCATCTCTGCAATTCTCGCATACCAGAGGATAGCGGTTGAGGAGTGACGCTTTATAGGCTGGAAACTGTGCCACGTGATAGTCGTATGTTGGATCCTACAAACGGCGATTTTAGATACAAAAACACAGACAAGAATTCTGAGAATGAGAAGGGGACGGCTATTATAACCTCCATGTGCTCACATCGTCTTCTGGCAGATAGTTGCCTAGCATATTCACCACCAGCGTGTGGTTGTTCATACAGCTGGAGCAAAATGGAGATTTACGCTCATCCATCTTTGAGGAAGTGAGATTGAGGGGTGATCGACCTGGCATCAGTTGAAGACCATTCGGGCAGTCAGCGCGCGGGCGGTTGAGAGAGGAAAGAGAGTATCGCAAACAAAACTGTCAGCAAATGAGTTAGTTTGTTTACTTTAGGAGATAAATTGACCTCTTCGAGACAAGCTATCTTGATTGCTGACGCTTGTTTGATCACTCATAGCCCGGTTCCAGCTTTTGACTTCGCCATTTTCGTCCCAGCCATTCCACCCTTCACAGACTTGACAAGTCCATTCAAACGATCGTATATTTCCTTTGCGTCGACGTAGTATCGAGCTAAGCTTTGCAATACTGTTACTGGAGGACGATGTTTCGAGTAAAGGTGGAGGAACGGTGGCTGAAGGCAGGAGAACCGTTTGTTTCGATAGGCAGAAATGACAAGTCAACTCATACGGTGAATCTTTCGCACTCATATAGAGCCAGTACAAGGAGCGACTTCCAGTGGATTGGAAATTGTTGAGGGCAGAACCTAGTGCCTTTAAGAGCTCGGTGAGGTGAAAGGTGAGAGCAGCTGCCCTGTTCAAAGGATGAAGCAATTGTCAGCGTATCAAGAATTCGTGAACCAAGTATGAGCGTTTGATAGTTCTATCTAGCCAACCACACACCGAAAGCACAGAAAGCCTACGCGACGAGAAAGAGACTATGGTAGAACAACCACAGCTTTTCCGTAGGTATACAAACTGAGGAGAATACTGAAGACAATCACTGACCTAGCCGTACTGTGTGTGAGATCTGCTGGGCCCCGATAATTTTGAGGGCAGGTTTGGGCTGGTGCTATTTAGCGGCGGAGCGAAGCAAGAATTCCCTGCCCCCAAACTATCATAGCACACAAAAACCTTGCAATTTGACTTCAGAAGCTCGCAGCTCTCCGATGGCTCCTGAAAGCCGTCACCAGCAGAGTGCTCAACCTGGCCTGATCAGGCCATGAGATACGACGACCCCTTTCAACCAGAATGATTGGCAGCTGAGCTGAGGGTTATGAGGTACCTTCGCCCTCACCGATTCGACCATGACCCCCACATAACTAGACATTTCAAAGACAACTCAGACTGTCATATTGAGGCCGCAGGCTCTCTGCTGGTGTTGACAGTTCCTGTGCATCTGCGATGAGAAGTGCAAAGTCGAAATGTTGTAGTATTCCTATATTGCGCCTTCGTTGTCCAAGACCAAACATTCGACTCTTATGGTGAGCGTCAGTTTTGTTGGTTCGATAACACAGCCTAAGAACTTTCCTAACATGACAGAAGTGGATCATGCGACAATGATAACAACAGTAACAAACAATAACATTCCCTCCAAAGTCCCACCTTCTCTCACACTTAGATGCTCGGACATCTCAGAATAAACAGGCCGAAACTCTATCTGTAGATAAAATTGTTATGAACTCAACCAACCCGTCCTTCATTGCTTTTAGCTGGCCATCGCAGGCTGTCAAAAGATCTCCACATCTCGTTGTGGTGCTGTGAAGGTTCCATTGTAGAAGGAAACATTTGAGGCTGTAGATGAGTCTGAGAGGATCCAGAGAGAGTTGCAGCATATATTCACGACTAGAAACGTGTGGATCTGATCGCTCACCAACCTGTGTTGCACCGAAACTACCGTTCGCCAACCATGATGTTATATCGGTTATTTTGTCTACCTTCCCAATATTTCACTTTGATTGCATTTTTTTTTCTGTTGCACTGAAGACAATATATAAATTACTGTGTATAACTGGTAACAATTGCGGGAAATACCGCGGTCTAGATGAACTTCTCGAAATCCTTCTGCTGCTGTCTATCTAACCGTCTCCTCGTCGACGGTGAAAGCGCGTTCTGAGCTTCCTCATCGGTTCTCACCGCAGGATCCATCCTCACGCCCATCTTCGGCTTGTATGATCCATCCTCTCCGAGCTCACTGAGGCTTCCTCGCGCAGTAGCAACGAGATTTGTGTCGCTGGGGAACGCAACCCCAAGCGTTGATTTGGAAGTATCTCCTTCTGAGAAAGAATAAGTTTCCTCTTCTTCCTCGGGGGCAGGATCTTGAATGTGCTCAGTGAGTTCAACGATGCCGTTGATCTCATCCTCGACATGTCGCACAGTATCTATTTCAACCTTAATGGATACCATCTCGTTAGCCCCGCCTAACGTCGTGTTAAAACCTGGTCCAGATGAGCGGGAGGGTGTGCCTGTTGAGTCAGAAACTTCCAGTCCTCGGTAGTACGTATATACGGCGTAGAGAGCTGAGAGGAGGGAGGGGTCTGTAGCTGCCAGCAAAGGGTAGACCAGACCTCGAAGGCCAAAGAAGATATTGTCTAGAGAAGTGATCAAAAGACCAAATATTAGCCATGTAAAGGCAAGACAGAGCTGGGGAGAAAGAGAGCGCCGCTGACCTGCGATCAACACGTTGAAGTCGCGCTTCTTAGAGATGGTTTCAATTGACGCCAGGTACAGGTCCGTAGAAGACATTCCACTGCAGAGTATTATCGCTGCGATTGGGTAGAGCGAGACACGCATCACGATCACTCGCGAGCGGTTGTGAAGTGCTTGTCGGTTGGTCGTTTGCTGACGGGATGAGAGCGTCCTAGAGTTTCGCTGGCGAACAGAACACTATTTAGTCACTTGTTCGGGGAGATCATCAAATTTAAAAAGGAAGAGACGTACGCCAGCTCGAGACAGGAACATTGCGATGGAGACGAACACAAGGACTTCGCCTAAGGTGTAGAGGAGTGTTGGCACGATAGAAGTTCCCAATTCCCACCCTACACGCTGTCTTGTCGTACCGACATACCAGCACGAGCCAAAAATTTCCTGAATGTATCGTACAAGTCAGCGCAACTAAAAGGGACGATACTGGAGTCTGGCAGAACACTCACTGAGAACCCGTAGCCGCCTTTCGCAACCGTTGGAATTGTCAAACATGACGTGATGAGCGTTGCGGCTAAATAATAGCATGGCTCCAGCCACTTTCCTCTAACACCATTCACCAGAACGAGCCTGTAGAATGCAACATGAATCAGCGTGCAAATCCAACGATGGAGCGACGTCGAAGGTGGAAAATCGTACTGAATGTTCAGTGCGATGCAGAAGTTGATAGCAATTCCAAACTGGAGAGTCCACATGAGAAAGAACTCTCCTGGACGACATGCCTTTTCTGTTGAAATGAGTCCTGTCGCAAGGAGGGAACAGGTGTAGCCGAGACTTCAGGACGATCAGAATCCCACACGTACGTCAGAAAGCAGTTTAGATATACAGGAATGAACGAAAAAGAAAGGTAGAAGGTGGAAAAAACTTACTTGGATATCAGAGACACGACAACCAACCTGAAACTAACTCTATCAAGGTATTTTCTCGAAATGTCACGGTGGCAGTAGACTGATCCAATCAGCAGCAACAGCAGACCGTTGAGGACAATACCTACGTACGCTGGTGGGACCCACGAAGCGTACCTGACATTGAGAGAGAAAAATACGGTCAGCAAGCTTTTTCAAGAAAATTAGAGTGAGTGAGGAGAGCTCACGCGAGTGATTCCATTGCAGGCGTCCACACTAACGCTTGGTCGCTGCTCATGGCTTCAAATATCGATGGAAGCTATGGTTTTGTTACAGACGGAAGAGGTATCTGTTCATCATTTCAAGGTAAATATATAATAAGGGGGACTGAAAGGGAGACACTACCAGCTCGTCTAAAAACCCCAATCGCCTCTGTAACGCCACGCCAAAAAAAAAAAGTTTGATCGGGATCATTTTGAACCCTAAATAATGGGTGGAGCGGGGACTCTCCCTACTGGACTTGCTATTAGTGTCCAACTAAACGTACCCTTGGCGTGATACTTATATAAACAGGGTAAGAAGGAACTAGGCTGTCTCTTGGACGTCGTTTGTGGTTCTTCTTCTTATCAGCAAACCCAGTCATCTCTCTCCTTTCTCGTCTCGCAGGAAACTTTTCGGTACCCAGCACCAATCATTCTGCAGTACCAAAGGGGAAAGTGCGCCTTCACCTGTCCATTCGTCAACCTATGCGACGGTTAGGACCCATTTCGCGCATGTCACAAGTTGAAGCGAGAGTCCTGGATTGCACCACCGACCCGTGATACAGAATTCCACGGTGACCGCAAGAGCTTCAGGTACACCTGGTAGAGAATAAGTGCACAGGATAAGCTCGGAAGACGCGCCCACTTTGCAGATCTTGCGCCAGCCTGTAGAGGCGTTCCTCGCGCCTGCAGATCTTATCTCAGCCCACGAGTAGAGCCTTTGCGTTTCTTGCGAATCAGGATGTGAAACCAAAATGTGACCGATTGTGGTCCGGCCGGCTTACTTCAAACCAAATGGTAAAAATAAGAGAAAACGCCCAAGGTCGCCCTGCTCCGCTTTCTCTGGTGTAGGTACACATGGTCGCACAGACAAGCTCTGCACCTTGAACGGCGACCATCTCAGAAATGGTGAACTTTCGGTCCATCTTATTTGGAGCTGCTCTTCTATCGGCTGTTCACCCCTCAGAAGCGGCTCCAGCATCCAGCCAGCAGCAGACTTTCGTTTCTCCAGCCTCAGCAGAGCTCATCACCCCGGAAATTTCCAGGTTCATTGCCTCAGTCCTCAAAGAATGGCACTCTGAAGCTGGTATGGCTGTTGGGATTGTGAAGCTGAACGAAGATGGGAGCTGGACGAAGGAAACGAAGGGATTTGGAAGCTCAGGAAACGACCGACCGGTCGACGGCGACACCTTGTTTTGTATCGCTTCCAACTCGAAGCTCTTCACAGCTCTTTCAACTGCCCTTCTTATTAGAGATCACCCAGACGTTTTTCCGATGGGTTGGAACACCAAAATCATCGACGTCCTGCCTTCGTACGGGCTCAGTGACGAGATCGCTAACAGCAGCGCTACCTTGCTAGATCTGGGGGCTCACAGAACTGGTTTGCCTCGACATGATTTGATGCCAAGACACCAGATGGGTGCTGCCGACATTGTGAGTCGTATACTACTTTGAGTCGTTCGCGCTTCACCGCTTCGCACTCAATTTGTTCTCGTTTTTTGGTTCACGTGCATCAGATCAGCAGAATCAAACACTTGAGGACATCTGCTGAGCTTAGGGAAACATGGCAGTACAACAACCTAAATCTCATGACGTCAGTCCTTTACCTCTTCTCTCTTTGTTTGTTTCGTTTACTCACATTCTGCCTTTCTAGCCTCGCACACCTTCCAACTCTCTTTAACACGACGTTCACGTCATTTGTTACCTCTGAGATTTTCTCCACCCTCGAGATGAAAGACTCGTCGTACTCGCCCACAACGGCGGCTGCGACGGGTAAGCTCGCTGTGGGGCATGCGAGGGTGAACATCTCCGAAGGTGACGGGGATCTGACGAAGACAGGTGTAACCCGGTTAATGGAATACTTTGAGCCTGAAGAAGGTGCGAGGGCTGTGATATCTTCTTCTCGTGACCTATTGAGCCTGGGCTGATGTAGAGCAATGTTCAAATTTGACAGGTGTGGAAGGAAACGCTGGAGCCGGTTCGTTCTCTCCCTCTCTATGCACACAAAATTCTGTCTCTAAATTTTATTCTGTTTCTACTCTGCATTTTCCAGGCGGCGTCATCACCTCGACAAACGACATGGCGACCTGGCTGCAAATGCTCCTCTTGAACGGTCGTTCCCCATACTCAAATACCTCCATCTTCACGCCATCTGAGATCTCCAACATCATGGGTAACCATATGGTGATGCCAGACGTCGGTGTCAAGTATGACGAGCTGTCGATCAAGGTGTATGGATTAGGACAGGAAAAGTATTCTTACCGTGGTGTCGAAGTCGTTGGTGAGCTTCCTCCCATTGTCTTTGCCGCTCCGTTCTCAACCAGAGTGTGTTAAGTGTGTGTTTGGTTTTTCAGAGCATGGTGGGAGTGTACCTGGTTTCCTCACCCAAGCGCTCCGCATCCCATCGAAAGGAATCGGCATCATCACCCTCTCCAACGACGGTGTGTTTGGTACACAAATGAATGACGTAGTCAAATGGAGGATTATGGATACTCTTTTGGGTCTCGAGCCTATCGATTGGAGCTCAAGGTAGGTCTTTGTTATGTTACTTTTCCGAGATAGTTGTCCTCAACGCTTCATTGTCAAAAACACAGATACAAAAAATCACTTCAAAGTCAAATTGTCGCCGCGAAGAGGAGTATCACACCACCACCAAAATCTCCTTCATCTCCATCCTTCAACCTCTCTTCGCTTACAGGAGTCTACTCAGACGCAGCCTACGGTTCAATTGAGCTCTGCCTCGTGTCCTCTTCCACACACTTCCACAGCGAGGCATGCCAAAAACTCATCGACTCCCACCCAACGATCCTTCCAGGTGTAGTGGATGACTCGAAAGTAACCTTACTGGCAGAGTGGGACGGGGTGTTTACGACTCATATCAAGATGGTTCATTTCAATGGCGACGTTTGGAATGTGACGCAGGTGTCTAGCTGGGTGAGTTCTCATCCTCCCTCTTCCCTTCAACGCAGGTCGTGGATTGATGTTCTAATCTTATATTTACTACTACTCACAGGCTCCGGTGCATCCCGAAACGACATACTTTACCTCCGACGAAGTGACAGGCAGTGAATCGTCCTACCGCGCCGAGTTTTCCACTGTCGATGGCAAACTTGGGTTTGGATGGACAGGAGGCATGTGGGGTGCTGGACCTGGGGTAGAATCTCCTGCTGATGGAGACACTGTGAAGGAGAGAAGTGAGATTTGGTTCGACAAGATATGATGAACACAAGCTTTTGTTTACACCTTTCTGCAGCGCCACCTCTCGTGTATAAATATAGGTTCTGGAAAGGCTACAATTTCAGCAATGATTTAAAGCACTGCTCACTTGCATTCCTACCTCAACCAGCCCAAGTTTCTGCTTCGCTTCCGGTTTCGAGTGGCGGCAGGCTTCAGCACGTTTCATGGCGAAATCACTCAGGCTTTCTCCTGCCGTTCAAACAAGCTGATTCAAAATTCAAAACAGCTGAAAAAGATGTCTGCTCCTCGTAACTACCTACATACTTAGAACAATATCTGATATGTGTAGGAGAATAGCTGACGGCGTGTGAGTTTTTTCTCCTCAGTTACTGCCCAAGAAATGACGGCGGAGGAAATTGAGAACTTGGTCATCAGCCCTGATCCTCTCCACGTGAGTAGACACTGTATATCTTCTGGTCTTCAGCTGTCTTTGGCACTAACCTAAACTTGAGGTTGCCCTTCCAATTCTGTCGCTTTGCCTGTGCAGCCAGCAAACTTGATTCCCAACCTCTGTGCTCAGTTCTACAAACTCGGATGGGTCACTGGAACGGGAGGAGGAATCTCTATCAAGACCTCAGACAAAGTTTACCTTGCCCCATCAGGAGTTCAGAAGGAATTGATTCAGCCAAGAGATGTCTTTGTGTTGCCCTACCCACAACCATCTATTCCTACCCCTGGATCGAAGAGAACGTTCTTGAGAGAGCCAAAGTTGAAAGGTTTGAAGGAGAGTGCCTGTACTCCGCTATTCTGGAATGCTTTCACTATCCAAGGAGCTTCCGCCTGTGTGAGTAGGGTTTTGGCATTCTCGACCTTCAGCAAATGCTCATGTTCTCATTTTTATTCATCTTTCAGGTCCACACTCACTCGCAAAATGCTGTCATGGCAACTCTACTCTGGCCGGGAAAGGAATTCAGAATCTCGCACCAAGAAATGATCAAAGGTGAGAAGCCGCACTGCTGTTTTGTTGTGCAACGTACTCATTATAAATTTGACCATTCTTCTTCAGGAATCCGAATTTCAGGTGTTGGAAAGACTTTGACCTTCCTAGATACTCTCGTCATTCCAATCATCGGTGAGCGCATATATTCTGTTGTTTGACGCTTGAACATCCACCGATCCATCGCTTTGCACTGCCATATTAGAGAACACCCCCAACGAAGAGGACTTGACTGACTCAATGGCTCAGGCAATGAAAGACTACCCTGAATCTCCAGCTATCCTCGTGCGAAGACATGGTAAGCCGTCGCTTGCAACATTTCTCGTTTGTGACTGATGTCGCGACTGACCACTGATTACTGTAGGACTCTACCTCTGGGGTACCGACTGGGAGAAGACCAAGACTCAAGCTGAATGCCTGGACTACTTGTTTGAGATCGGTGTCAAGATGAAGCTGGCGGGTATCCCAACAGAGTTGGAATCATATCCTTAGATTGCGAGAGACTGGCTTGGGTTGATGAGGGCGCGACGATTCTTATGACTTCAACATTGTTACTATTCTTTCAACAAGACTAACTGTCAGTCAATGTCAGACTGCAAGCTTGATTTAGGTGGCGGGCCCGCTGGAAAACTGAACTGCGTTCGGTTCGACGAGAAAAGGTAGCAACGTTCAACCAAGGCAACCAGTTCATCGTACAAGCAGGCAGCGCTTTCCCATGAGGTGCTGTGAATCAGTATAGGCATTTTTCCAGCCCACCATCAGCTCTCAACAGCCCTGAAATCTGGTGCTTCGTGCGTGCAGCCGACTTTACAGCTAAATGCTGAGGCCAGCAGGAGGATCCCTCTCTGCGAGAAGGCCGTCGCTGGTATCAACAGCTGCAACCTTCTTGAGGCCAAGGTTCCCTAGAAAGTTCACGTCGTTATGTCTTCCCTTGACATTCTTCGTCCTGGTTTGTCCTTCATTCCTTTCGTGCAGCCCGTGCGTGCGTTTCCCCGACTATTGCTGAAACTTGTTTTACCGTTTGGTTGTCCAAACATGTAGCTATTCCTGCTCCCTCTGAATAAGAGAGGAGATGTTGTGGTGGTTCAGTTCGAAGATGCGCTTCATATCCCTCATCAGCCTCTACCACCGGACGCACTCAATCCACCATCCCGGAAATCCAACAAAGGTGCTGCTCTGGCCGCGAAGATGAAAGCTGCTGCTGCTGCAAAAGCTGGGGCTGCAGCAAACGCTCCCAAACCTGCTGCGGCAGCAGCAAAAGAAGAGTTTGTCCTCAAGGAGGACATAATAGCTGCACCACCACCCCCGCCAACTGTTCACGTTGAGCACAAGCGATTAGACAACGGGCTTATACTCATAGAAGATACACAGCTTGGCCTGAAGGGACAGAAACATCCGATCGAGATTCTCATTGCTGTGAGTCGATCGGTCGGTCTGAAAGTTCGCGTAGCTTATTCGCATTCGCGATATTTTATAGGAGGCCAAACAGAAAGCTGAACTGATAGAACAGCTCACGCCCAAATCGTTCGAAGATGCTGTTAAGTTGTACAAGTCTCAAACTGGAAGAAATCCGCCGCTGGGATTCAAGGGATGGTTAGTGCTTTGGTTGCCTCAGGTCGCATTCGAGCCCGCACTCACTCTATTACGCGCTTCCAAAGGTACGATTGGTGTACCGAAAATGAAGTCAGTACATGGCCATACAAG
The DNA here is from genome assembly GCA_014825775.1 of Krasilnikovozyma curviuscula. Classification (NCBI taxonomy): domain Eukaryota; kingdom Fungi; phylum Basidiomycota; class Tremellomycetes; order Cystofilobasidiales; family Mrakiaceae; genus Krasilnikovozyma; species Krasilnikovozyma curviuscula. The sequence goes on along the minus strand of MVAQ01000010.1, from coordinate 7,141 downwards.
GCGGTTTTCGAAACTATCCTCCCATATCTGGCGACACCTGGATCGGTGCTAAAAGAACGACTGAGCCAGCTCGACGAACGAGTTCAGACGGTGATCTTTGATATCCAGTAAGTTGATTATTGTATTCCCAAAACCCTGTTATTCATTTTTGGCCTTTTGCAGGGATGGTGCCGTGGTGGATACTTCAGGAACCGCAGACAAAGACATCAGAGCGCAAGAATTCAAGCTGCTCATCAAACCGATTGCTCACCTCTTACCTGACCTGAAGGCATATATAAACTTAGATGATGTTGGTGCTCGAGGTGCTACTTATGAATATATCGAAAAGTCGAAGGAGTTGGCTAAGAACGGTGAAGGTAAGTGTCGACTTTAAAATGACTTGCAGAGTTTCCTACTCAAATAACTCATCCACGAATTTTTCTCTCAGTTTGGCCTGAGGACAAACGCCTCGAGATTGAAAACTCTCAACACAATAAACATGGTTGGGACCAGTTCTGTCCTCCCACCTCGCCTGTAGCCAAAGGGGAACAAGGAGCTTATCTGACGGAGGATCTTGACCTCCTTCCAAAATCCTTCGTCTACGATGTAGGGAAATCTGTGGACCACTGTAATCATCCTGAATTTCTGAAAATGCATGGAACTTTCATCTTCACCAAGTGAGTGATCTGGCGACCTTGAGATCGTCTTCTTTGACACTGATTGATATTTCTCTTTGTGAACCAGACCCAATCCGGATGAGCTAATCCCACTCATCTCGATAAGCTCTGTAACTCCTGACTTCCTCACCTCATCCTTTGGAACCCCCTCTAACTAGTTCGTTTTGTGTTTAAATTAGGTGTCCAACTTGGCCGACATCAGAGGACCGGCCCTGGATCACATCAACTCGTCAATCGCCTTTGTTCCATGGGCTGCTAAAACAGAGAAACGGGTCATCTGGAGAGGAACTACAACAGGAACGTTCCACTCGAATCAAATCAATTGGAAGAGCTCTCATCGTGAAAGGTTACACCTTCTAGGAGCTCGTTCAAGCGGAGACACGGATATTTTGGTGGAACGAAGAGATCGACTGGAGCGTGAGACTTGGAAGACCGATATTCTCAACAAGAAGTGGTTAGATCTGAAATTTACAGGTGGTCCAAGGCAATGCTCTAAGAGTGATGGAACCTGCGATGAGATGGATGAAATCTTTGAGTTTTCGCCGGTGGTGAGGTCAGAAGCGGCTGCGAAGTTCAGATATCAGCTGGATGTAGATGGCAACGGATGGTCTGGTGAGGTTTCTCTTTTTTTCTTTCCTCCTCATAAGCATCTGTCTGATTTGCGCTATTCGCTGCCGTTTTAGCTCGTTTCCATCGGATATTGACGTCTGGAAGGTGAGAATCTGATGGCAGTAGACTCTTTTGAATAAGACTGATGATGACGCTCCATCTCTTTTCAGTGCCATTCTCAAAAGTACAGTGTATCCTGAGTTTAATTCTGAATTGCTGATACCATGGTACCACTACAGTGAGCATCTCGCGCCTGTCCTTTCGGCCCATGTTACTAACACGTTGACGATCTTTCTTCGAAACAGTCCCCGTCCAAGTTAATTACTCAGATCTATAGTGAGCTACTTTGGTCTTGAGATTTCGTCGTCGTGCTTTCCAGAAGCTCATCTTTTCTGTTCTCCTTTTCGTAGCGATATACTGTCGTTCTTTGAAGGACCCCCTGAAGGAATTGGACATTCAGCGCTGGCCGAAGAGATTGGCTTGAATGGAAGCAAGTTTGCTGCTGAGCATTGGCGATGGCAGGATGCACAATCTTACGTGAGTGTTCCTTTTGTCATGCATTGGTCTGCTTGGAGCTGAACATGTTCTCTGGCGCTCCCTCAGATGATTCTCTTACTTCTAGAATACGCGAGGATGATGAGTGAGGACCGTGACGCCATGACGATGACATATTAGTGTGTTTAATATTTGAAATGAAAACTGTCAAAACGATGCAGGCCTTGCTGCAAGAAGCTGAATTGTCGCTTGCGCCTTTGAGCTAAGTCAACTTACATCACGGGAGAGTGGAGGTAAAGAGCATTGAAAGCAATGAGGGTCTTCTGAGTCAAGATCTCTCAAATGATTTTTTCAACATCGCTGAACTGTTTCTTTTGGAAGGTTGCAGCCATTCGGAAAGAGCTTTGTTTCGAAGAAGAGAAAATCTCTTGCTAGGGTTTCCGCAGACGTATACTGAATATACGCATTCCTGCCTTATTTTAACTGTAGATTCAGGATGGTGAAACAGTTCGAAGTGCAGCAACGCCTTAAGCTGACTTGAGTGGGAGTCGGACTAAGGCCTCCCTGGCGCACCAATTCTTTGGGTCGAAGAAATTTACACATAGACAAGTGTTATCGATACATTGTAGCTAGAGGATACAGAGAAAATTGGACTCTACGCCTAAGAGTCTATGTCGACGCGCTTCATAATCTCAGGAAGCTTGCGATTGATCCCGAAGTGACCTAAGTGAAAGTGAAAGACAAGGGCTAAGCTGAGATCAAGGAAGACTGCAGATAGTGCTCAACTCACCTCCAGACAGATCGCCAATGTCAATCGACTTGACACCTTTCACATCAACACATCTCAAACCAGCGACCATCGCGCCATCGACCCTTCCTTCACCAACCCCTCCAATGACCTCGTGAAGACGAGCAACCGATCCAAGAACAAGGTCTCCTGGATCATACGCATTAACCATACGACGAGTGACATTGCCTCGGACGGTGTTCCATTCTGCAACCGAGGGTGATGTCGGAAGAGAGATTAAGACAGCGGAGTCTACGAGGTTCTTGTTCTTCATTTTAAGCAAGCACTCGAAAACACTGCCAAATTGTACATTATTTCAGCACTGAGTCAAGACAATACAAAGGGTGGAGACTCACACCAAAGCTCCAAGTGACGATCCAACAAGCACGACAGGCCTTTCGCCCTGAACTCCACTCTCCAGCACCTCCGCCAACAATGCACCCGCTTTCTGTGCTCTATCATTACCCTTCTGCCAAACGTTGTCCAAAAGCATTGCGGGACCCTTGTAGACGGCAAGTGGGATGGCGATGGCAGCAAAGTAAGCAGACGCGAACGTTCTCTTGATGACTTCAGCCTTTGCGTATCCAATGACTTTACTGGTAACCCAGCCGTGGATGTTCTGGCCAGTTCCGAGCCACTCTTCTCTCTCTACACAAGCGACGAAGACGTCACGTCCAACACCAAGGACACCTTCTTTCCGGACCTTCTCCCACGAGTCTAACCCTTCGTTGACACTCTCGATGAGAAGACCAGGAACGCAGATGACAGCAGTGAGAGACGGGGGCGATGGCGGGATTTCGATTTCTTTGGAGAGCGGTGGTTGGTCTGACGCCGGGTCCCGCGACGAAGGCTCTAGGAGCGTCGAAGAAGGTGGTGGTGTTGAAAGGGTCGAAAAAGTGGGAGAAGACGCTATTGAAGATGTTTCAAGAGGTGGAGTTGATCGTTGAGTCTCGTCGGCTGGGTTGGTAATGACTTCGGAGATCGCAGATGGTTCAGTTGAATCTTTCACATTTATTTGACGGACTTTGTTCTCCAGCTCTAGAGGTTTAGTTTCAGATTGAGGTGCTGTTTGGTCGTCGTCATGTGCTTTGAGGTTCAGCGAGAGGTTTTCATGTGATGTTTGTGATGGCGAGGTGCTTCTTGTCTTCCTGACGGCATATGGATACACACCGTTATCCCCCTTCTCCTTCATGTCAACGGCTGACTCTTCTATCAAGATCTCTTTCGGCCCAAGCTTTTCGTCAAGTAGTGGGAGCGACGGCGTACTCTTCCGTTTCCTAACTTCGTAAGGAAGCTTGTCCTTCTCGATTTCGATCTGAGCAGCTCGCTTGTCGTCGAGCTGGACGAACTCAAAATCGGAGACACCAGCCCATCTCTTTCTAATACGTCTTCCGGCAAGACCACCACCGGTGAGACCGAAGAGTGTTCCGAGAAGAATTGGCGCCGTCGCCGGAGTGAGGAGAGCGAGCGATGGCAGGAGAGCAAGGATGGCAGGAGCAGCTAGACCACCTGTTACCCCGACTACGACACCCCCGACCTGAACAGAATTATAGACAATTCTATTGTCAGCACTGTCACAAGACAACGAATAGCTTCGCCAGCAACATCGAAAGGCGATGATCGCGCTGGCGTAGCACTGGGTGCATGAATGAAAACTCACGACGACACCAACTCCTGTGGCTACCCACCTGCCGTACTTCCCACCGAAACCTTCCTCTCTCTTCTTCCTCGCTCTTTCTATCTCTTCTTTCTGTGCGTCGGTGGAGTGCTTGAGCATCTCAAACAGTTCCTTAGCGACGACTTCTTCCTGTGCTATGACGACAGACGATGTTGGAATACCAAGCACTGTGAGTGTACAGTAGATACATCGACGGTTCAATGGAGTGTATCCGATAGATGTTTGTTGTTGTGATTTCGAGTCTGTCTTGGCATCGGCTTGACCTTCGTTGGGGTTGGGAAACAGCGAGGCTAAGATGAGAATTCTCAAGACTTGGGAATGATATTCCTCTTCTATAGAAAAGAGATGTCGAAGAGGCTCTTCGGGTTCCATAGATGGTGGTAGTAGAATCGGATCGACGTGGAGCTAGTTTTGCAGTAAAGAATCAGTACGCAGAGCTCTCCTAGCAATGACAGAACACTAGCTTACATGAGCACATACTGCTTCTATCCATTCTGGAGGAGATCCAGTAGCTTTGGTCGCAATGGCCACAAAGAGAGCAACGTCTTCTGGCAAAGCTGGAGCCGCAACTTTTCCGACCTGAGGCATCGGCTGCTGCTGCTGCTGTTGGTCCTGCTTCTCTACATGACTAGGTAGGCTCTTCTTCAGGCCTGGTAAGATGGCCATCTTGAAAAGAGATTGATGTGGTTGAAATCGACTGCAGCACCAATGACGCAGTATCGGAACGCCAACAGACGCCACCCCTTCCAGGGCAGAATTAATCGATCATGCAGTCCAGTCCCAAGGCGATGAGGTCCTCCCTAACTGCATCTTGCAAAGATTATCTTACTGCTAAACCATGGCGTCGTCATACGACTTACCAGAGACCAGGGAAGCTATGCAGCTCACCTTCAAGCTCATCCGACTACAGATCAGCAGTCCGCTCAGTCTGCTCATCTCGATAGGTGAGTAGCCTGTTTTCTCTCCAGCGGGTAAAATAAGGGAAGTACTGATTCTATCATAAACTAGGTGTGAATCTCGTTTGTGCTTTGGTAGGCTTTTCAAACTTGCAAATTCGGACCAGGCTCCTCACTGACGTTCCTTGTTTCCTCGCCTCCTCATTATGATCTTCCCAGGTCTTCAAACCATCTCTGAGCGATATATCTCGAAGCCACCCTTCACTTCTATCTCCCAATCCAACGTTGCTTTCAGTCTATTGGCTGGTGTTGTACAGCTTCAGCATTCTGCTTGTCATACAGATGATTCTGTTTTCCAGGACACCAGAGACGAGAGACTTGTTCGTCAAAGGGGTAGGGATGAGGTTCTCTCTGGCGAACTATTTGATGGTCGGTTGGGTGAGTCGCTCTTTCTTTGCCAATTGCTGGTCAAAATCTGCGTCGCTGACACTTACCGCGTCATTCTGCGCAGGTCGTCTTCTACGAATGGGCCGGAAGCGCTCCGAGCTATGGTATTCAGTGGGCATGGTGGACAAGCTTTGGGTTCTTAGTTGCAAATGCCCTCAACCTGTGAGTGTGTAGGAGCTTACAGCGGGAGGCGATTGATTGGTACTAATATGCTCTTCTTGCGCATCAGCATATCCATATATATAACTGTTCACAAGTATACTCCCGCACACGGATTTCACAAACGAATTGGTAAGCTTTGAATATACTGTGTGTTTGTTCATCGAGTGGCCTGACATTAAAATCCATTTTATTTATTCCTCCCAGATTGGCTCTGTGTCCATGTGCCAATGCGTATGATGCTCGTCATCCTCTTCTGTATCGACTGGTTGGAGATTGGATTCCTAGCTATGAACTGGGGGTGGGTACCAAAAGATGAACGGGTAAGTCGCCTTTTCTCTTCATCACCAATGCGCCGCGTAGTTGCTGACGAGCAGATTGCCATTTGGTTCGAAGGACTACGCGAAAAGAACTCCTGAAGCTATTGCTGCGCTAGTGATCGTCAACCTGATTGGAAATCTGGTTGTATTTTTCATGAAAGATGGAGGTAAGCCTCGTTGTTAGCCCTACCTTCTTCTGCGTGCCGCTTACATTTTTTTCCTTCCCTCATTCACCCCGTTCATGATCGACAACATAGTGTGGTGTGTCTCTGCCATGTTTATCCTCTTCGCATTACTGTTCAACAACAGACCCACTCCGACATCTCTCATCATCACCATCATCCTGCTTCTCGCCCTCTACCCCGTTGTCTACATCTGCTCGTTCGTCTTCCATCGCGTTCGTAACCCGCGCGCAGCGCTTGCCGTTGCAATGGGTGAAGACCCGGAGGAGCAGGAAAGACTCATCAATGAGGAAGAAAGGGGAGAATATGGGTCAACAGCGGTGGACGACGAGGATAGGGCGCAGATTGAGCGTGTGAGAGCACAGGGATCGGCAAAGTAGATTTCGACGATGAAGTTGCTCAAAATATAATGGTTCATTGTTTTTGTACCTTAATGAAACATTTATCTGTGTGCGATGCGGTCCTGCTGACGGATGACGGGCAAGACGAGCATGTCTAGCCCTCAAACACACACAAACACACACCCACAGAGAAAGAGAGAGAAAACACTTTAAGTGAAGAGGGGGTGGGGGGCGCAGTGTCTGCGGTTTGCGCAGACAGATCTACAGGGCAGGTCGGGCATGCCGGGGGTGGAAGAGGATTCTCATCCAATGAGGGACACCCCAGTCTTCAGCACTGCAATCTCACAAGCTCCTGGTTGTATTCTGCACCAGGTGCTCGACATCCATCCACGTCTCGAACCGAAAGTACGTGAGGCTGCCATCACTGCCGTCCGTCACGCAGGGGAGGGGGGCACCCGTCTGTTGAAGTAGACCCGTGGGGGTGGGGTCGCAGAGAAAGTCAGCGCAGCGTTGAAGGATCGAGGATCAAGCTGGTTTGTAATGTATGATAGGATAGCACAGAGCAGGCCGG